>JAIFZK010000017.1:14887500-14965000 GCA_027481765.1 Tenualosa thibaudeaui
TCTCTTTAAGGAACACAGAATACAATGTACACTCTTTCATTCTTCCTCTCTTTCGCTTCCTCCCATTAATGTCTTTCTCTCTCTTTCTAAGCTCTCTTACATCCTCTTTTTACACTTTGCTCAGTTTGTTCTTTTATGTTCAATTTCTCTCTCTCTGTCTCTCCATATTTTCTTCCACAAGCCTCTATTGGCTATTTCATATCATATCTATATTTTTCATTTTTAAGGACTCCTCAGTCTTTCTCTGTTAGAGGAGAAATGATTCACTCCTTGCTGTCATTCAAGTCTTTCACTCCTCTCTAAATCCACATACTGAACCAAACAAAACAATACAAATAAACACTGTTTTGTGCACTTAAACCAGCTCTCATTATCTGACATATTTATTCTGTTCCAAGATTAGACTGCATTCTGGAGCCAAGTTCTATTCACTTCAATTCATTTACAGACTGCATCTCAAGAAGGCTTCCAGCACTGCCGGCTGCTTGTTGTTTTGCGTTTGTTACAATCATATCCTCTGCTTCCTCACAATCATAATTCTCCTTTGGCATGTTGTAAAGAGGAGGAGAGAGGAAGAGACACATCAAATTATATAGTCATTCACACATACACACAAATGCTGTGAGAGGCCTGTAATCGAGTTATATAGTCCTCTGGAGCAGTGAGAGACTGTTGTGCACTCATGTCTACATATATTGTATATTAGAGACAATGCCAAATTAGGTCCTCTGTCTTTCTTTAATAGGGGCTTTATGGGAGCAGATAAACACTGTGTGTTTGTGTGTGTTGTGTGCATATGTGTGTGTGTGAGAGAGTGAGTAAGTGAATGGGAGTGACAGAGTGTTGATAGACAGAGCGTATGTGATAAATGGAGAGAGAGAGGACAGAGAAAAAGAGAGAGAGAGAGAGAGAAGAGGGGTAGATAAAGAGTAATCATAAATACAGACGGAAGGTTCCAGCAATAAAGACTTCATTATCCAGAGCCGTTATGCAGGAGAGAGCAGGTTTAAAGGCTCTGATTGTGTGTGTGTGAGAGAGAAATGAAGAGAAAGTGAGGACGTCGCTCTCGCTCATGCCCCTCCCTGACTAAGCATTGTTCCTGAAGGCTCCTGGTTGGAAAGTGGTGGTAGAGGGGGGGCAGTCCCCATCAGTCAGGGTTGCTGGTTAATATGAAACCACTTTTTTCCTCTGTAATAATGGGCTCTGCAATAGCACACCCCGGCCATCCCCAGGGCACACAGACTTAAGCAGCAGCAAATGACAAGAGGGCTGACGGGTGTGGGTGATGGTTTTATATGTGCATGTGTGAGAGTGTGTGAGTGTGTGTGTGTGTGTGCGAGCAGTGCAGTAAGCTAGTTGCAGTTAAATCAAATAACTGATGTACAAGGCTGGCAAGTGGCTTTTCCATTCCAATTGCGAGTTCACTGTCCATCCACCGGGCGCTAGTCCAGGGAAGGGACCCACTGCTTGTGTTTGTATGTGTGCATTGGGCAGGGTAGACATATGCAATATGAACAGGACTTCGCTGCAGCTGATTTTCCAATTCCAGTTCACTTAGTATTATGAGCATTTCTGCATTTCAGGCAGTTTGTTGTGTCTGATTGTGCTGACATGGTTCTGTCTGTTTCTAAAGACGTATGTATGTCACATTCAACAAAAGATTAACTGCACACTAGCTGGGTATTAGGGTTTTGAAATATAGGACTATATATTTAGATATATAGATATATAGGAATATAGATATGTTCTGTGTGAGTGTGTGTGTCCAGTGTCCAGTGAAACGCAGCATCAAATCCATTGATGCTGCGTTTCAATGGCCTTCAATGGGAGATGCAGACACAGGATTTCAATGGTGAAATCATGTTAAGTTACGTTGTGGTATAATTGACAATAACATCTCATCAATTATTGATACACATTAAGAATTAACTAGTCTGCACACATGTAAGTACCAATTGTAACCTATTAGTATATTTCATTGACAAACTGTCTGGTGGCATTTGAAGGGAGGCTAAGCTACCCTTGTAGTTTTATAATAGCCGCCTCTGGTATGCAATGATGTTTATGTATTTCAATACAAGATCAGCTTTAGCGACATGGCATAATATGGAATCAATGTAATATCCATATCATCATCATCCATGAACTTGATAAGAAATCTGATCTCATGGGGTCACTGGATTAACCTTTTTTGAAGAACTAACCTCTAACTGCTAACGGCTAAGCCCAGCCACACAAATCATATCTATAATTAAACAGCTAACAGTTAGCCGCTAAAAACTAACAGCTATGCCCACCTGCATCAGCACCTAGGCCACCCACAATCCCAATCCATCCCAGCCCATAACCTGGTAACACCTGCCAGATTAGAGTGGAATTACTACCGAGCATGAGACATAGTCCCACTGTCCTGGATTTCTGAGAGACCGCAGGAAGTGGTTTGTGCTCCACAGATATGCTCCATTGAGATGCACAATTTAAGCACGTCATTGTCAGAATTGATTTTCATTCATGCATCTGTCCCGGTAAAGCAAGCAGGAGACTGAGGTGGGGATTCAGAGGTAGTGACCTCTTACAGTTGTGGAATCCATGAAGGTGTAGAAGATTCACCTAATTAGAGTTGAGTTTACAGATGCTGCTCCATTGAGGCTCAAAAGGCAGAATTTAAGCACGCCATAGGCCAGAATTGATTTTCTAAATTCATCTTCTTCATTTTCCCGGTAAAGCAAGCAGGAGACTGAGGTGGGGATTCAGAGGTAGTGACCTCTTACAGTTGTGGAATCCATGAAGGTGTAGAAGATTCACCTAATTAGAGTTGAGTTTATTAAGACAGGCTCAAAAGGAGAGGATCTTATAGGCCACCTAAAATCTTCTTCATTTTAAGAAGGGATCATTAAGAAAGTGACAAATTTAAAAAGGTAGGAGTGATGTATTTTTGTCACATTGTTGTCTGGACTACAAACTGGTCTTGGGGTGGATGATAAATGAATGTAGAAAGGAGGCTTAAATTCACTATCATTAGAGCTTGAAGTCCTTGCATTTGCTACGCTTTATTCCCAATTAAATATGTGAATGTGTGTGTGTGTGTGTGTGTGTATTTGTGAGTGTGTGTATGAGGGTATACAAGGATGGGTATTGCCACATGGGTTTTGATGATGGGTATTTGCAGTTGGAGCTCGGTTTCAGAGTCGTCTTCCTAGCTCAAAAGTGAGAAGTGATGAAATTGCATGCCCCAGCGATTCGGTGTGTTTATATCATGATATCATAAAGTATAAAAGAATACATAAATGTGAGTATTTGAATATGATATATGAAAATGTGTGGACTTAGAATATTGTGTGTACATAAATGTGTAAGTGTGTGTGACTGTGTGTGTGTGTGGGAGTGAGATATGTGCGTGTTTTTTTGGAGCATATTTATGGGTAGAAGGAGTTGTGCGAGGTCGCCTAATTTGACACCCGCCCACACACCCTTATTCTGACTCAAAACCAAAATTAATGCACTGACCTTTCAGTTTCTGGTGCAGACTGGTTCATGCATGTGTGTGTATGTGTGTGTGTGTGTACTTACATCAACGTAATTTGCATTAATGTAATCAGAACTCTGCTCCCCCTCCAGGGCCTGAAGGCGTACACGGGAGTGATCATCTAAAAGAACACACACACACACACACACACGAGAGGGAGAAATAAAGAATTAATCATATTAAGGAGGCAAAGACAGAGAATAGCAGGACAAGCACATAATAAAAAGAACAATGAAAAAAGGACGTGCAGAGAATTAAATAGACAGAAAGAGACAGAGACAATGAGAGAGAGAGAGAGAGAGAGAGAAAACAAGACAGACAAAAACAGAGGCAGTGAAATAAACAGGAGATAGAGAGAGAGAAAGAGGTCACAGAGGTCTCTGCTCTGTGTCTGAGCTCCAGGGAGCTCAGGACCCCACTGCTGGTAGTTTTCCCCACCAAAGCCACCTCTCTGTGGGCAACACTGGTTCCAGCACTCCCTGGGGTCCTCCAGCCCTTCCAGGAGAGGCGGCTCTCAGAATTTGAAAGGCTCTAAAAATAAAAGCCAGTGACACGCAGGGCACAGCTGACCAACCAGGGATTTCTCAAGCCAGCCAGAGCAACACAACTACACACACATACACACACACAGGTGGTCACAAATTAATTTTCAGTGAACAGATATGATGTGTCTGTGTGTGTGTGTGTGTGTGTGTGTGTATGTGTGTGTGTGTGAGGAAGTATGGGGAGAAAGACACACAAAGTTACAAGAGGAGCCGTGGGCTTTTAGATACACACATGCAATGATGTTTCCATAGCGATTCTTCATGCGGTTCTCCTCCTTTTTGGCAGAGTCCCATGGAGCGGCCTGTCCTTCAAAGAAGCTCTAGGATGAAAGAGAGGAAAAAAAAGAAGAAGAAGACAAGGTTAAAAGAGATGACAAAACATTGTATCAATCTAAAAAAAGGCTGCTGTCTTTCACTGAGAGAGCAGAGTACAGAGTTAAGCAAGGGTGCAAATACTATCCACAGGACCCACTAATGTCTGCAGTCACATTACAGTGAGAGCATCGTATTGGGAATTACAGATGCAGAAGGAGTAGGGTTCATTTGAGAGCTACTGGATTAGAACACCTTGGACATTAGGTTGGCTCCATTTGTCTCGTAAGTGGAGGCTGGTTACTATGATGTAATCCAAGTTATTAATAAACAAAAATGAAATAAATAAATAGAGTTGACAATTGTCAACAAAAGTAAATTGTCAATATTTGTTGGCACTTGTCTGTTCATATCAAAGCATTACACAGCATTTTATACAAATACTGAAGCACAGCTACAGCTAGAGGTTGGAATACTGTTTCGGATTTAAGCAGACACAAAACAGCGACAAACAGTGCATATTTAAGGTTCTCATTTACTGTTAATGGGCTCAGCCATCTTAGAAACTTGAACAAACAAGCTGACAAGTTGAAATTACTTTTGTTCCATTTTTGGAACACTCCATTTGCAACATACTGCTATAGTATCTGAGACAAACTACTTGTTGTCACAGTAGCATTCTGGGTAATGGAGTCTAGATGGCCAGATTGACTGCTGCTGACAAAGAGTGCACACAGTGCAAGTGTTGGCACACTGGGCCGGCAGTCGCACTGTGTGCACTCTGTGCACAACTCTGCTGATAGGAAGAGGAAGGCCTCTGCTGGCATAATCAACAGAGCCATCAACAGCAGCCAGCCAATACCATAGTCAGTTCTCTGAAGTCAGCCCAGTGTGTGCACACTATAAGAGGGAGTCCAAGAGGCACCTGCTGTCTGGAACACACAGGGATGCAAGAATTATGGGTAATGTAGTCTGCATAGACTGCCACTAGAGATAGAGATCTGTCCCAGGACTCCATCCAGAGGGAGAGCCTGAGCTATTTCCATTTTGTAGTGTCTGGATTAGACTGGGATGTTGAGGGACTGGAGGTCTGGTTTAATCACAGGCAGATCAAACTCACTGATGCCCATCACTCTCATGCAATATTAATCAGCTCTGGAACGCTAGCAGCACAGCAGGCTCCATTAAGACAAATTAGCAAAACACATTTGACATTGCTCTATCCCCCCCACCCACACGCACACACACAAACACACACGTGCACACACACTCACACACACCAAAATGATATTTCCTGTGTCAAGGTCTAAATGTCCTAAACTGTTATTACAAGTAATTAAATATCCAAACAGACTCAAAAGAAGAAAAATCTCATTAGATTTATGAATGGATGAGAAAAGGCATCATTCTCAATATGTACCAATGTAGAAAGTGTGTGTGGGTGTGTGTCTGTGTGTAAGTATGTACTTGTGTGCATGTGTGTGCGCGTGTAGTGTGGATTAGCAAAGATCAAGAAAAATCAAACATACAGATGATCAGTTCTCCACAAGTTCATTGACAGGGCATGTCTCTCCAGCTTCAGACTGATGGACATGGTTAATTTAACATCATATGGATTAGATATGAGCTGTGTGTGTGTGTGTGAGAGTGTGTGTGTGTGTGACTAGTGACACTAGTGTGTTTTAATCCTGTGACAGAGATGGAAAAGTGTCTCATGGCTGGATTAGCTCCATGCTCATCACAGAAGCTGCTCTCTTATCTACTGTCAATGAAACACAGCAAGCAGGAGGCAAGAAGCAGGAGGCAAGGACACAAGGAGACAAGGCCACAGAACTTTAGGAAGGACATCTCCTCCACCCCCAGTCCCCCTCCATCTCTCTTTCCCTGTCTCCATCCATCTCTTCTCCCTCTCTCTTCTTTCACATGCACTCATTTGATATCTACCACTCTTCTTATCTTCTCTTATTTGCCCATTTTAAAGCCAACTTCCTTTTGCTAGGTGCCACACACATGCACACACACACACAAATGCACACACACATGCACACACACACACTACTTTAAAATGTGAAAATTGGTAAAAAGAACACCTCCACAATATCTCAATAATATGTCTCTATTTAAAAGGCAAGCAAGGTGTCAGGTGAAGCAAGAGTCACTCTGCACATAAATCAGATCATTCAACAGTGTAGGGACACCTCTATTATAAATGTGACACATTCAGTGGAAGACATTCATTGATACTCAGTAATGCTAAAACTGTTGGGCAAGACCATAATTGCTCCTCAATCACATCCTTTTGACCCGTCCCACAGTCAGGAATAAAGGTATGGATTTGTGAAGGACACAGTAAGCAGGGCACCATCAGGTATTATTACTCTTATCAATAGTATTTCTGATTGTCAGTGACTGAGCCCAAAACTAGCCAAGCTAAAGACGTTTGATTTGACTGCTATTGATGACTGAAGAAATTACAAACAATGTCAAAGAATTACATTGTGCGTCTTTGTATATTCCTATCACACACAACAGCAAACAAAATGAAAACACAAAACCACTAAATATTACTAGAAGTTACTATCAGTTACTAAATATTACTAAATATAAATCAGTGTGTCTGTAAAGCAAATGCAGTGTCTGTAAAGCAAAGACAGGGTTCTACTGCCATGTCACAATTGTATTAATTTCACATGAGGACATGTGCAATGGTTATTACTTCAAAAATATGCATGATATTAATGTGTTAATTATTAAGCAAAGGATTGTAAAAAGTATGAAATCCAACATAAAATCCTCTTGGAATATTTAAGCAATCTTTATATTTTTATATTTACATTCTCTATAACTATTTGTCATCTGAATGAATATACAAGCTATCTCTTATACACTTAGACTTAGACATAGATTTAAATGCCAAATCATTCTGGTGTTTGTGCAGGTTGTGTGTTACACTGGGATACCTAGAGAGGCAAGCCCACTTCAAGTGCATTCATTTATTCATTTTCAAAAAACTGACACTAAAACACATGATGCTGACTTAAAGCAACATCTGCACTGTGTGTCTATTCATCTGTGCATTGCCACAAAAATACACAATCATGAAAATGGTGGATCAAGAGGAATGTCATTGTCAAGTTAGGGTTGGGTGACATCTTCTGAGCTGGTGAATCATGCACTATTTGTTTTCACACACTGTCTTTAATACTTTTCTTCTTCTTCATTTCAACTTCTATTATCATTGTCATCATTATTATTATTATTATTATTAGTAGTAGTAGTAGTAGTATTAGTAGTAGTAGTAGTAGTAGTAGCAGTAGTGCTGGATATTCTAGATCAAAAGTTAATGAGCATGTAATGGATAACGAGCGATGAGGTAACCAATTCGATGGAAAAAATGGTGAGGTAGAGGTTGAAGGACTCTGCCGAGTGTGTGTCTTTGTGGCCAATGTGTAGCATTTCAGTGTGGGAGGTGAGTGACTGTCATTGATGGTGGACAACCCAACCCTAAACATGATAAATTGGACAGGCACATACTAACAGAGCTACCATGTCTCTCTGACAAAAAAGAGCTAGCAGACTTATAAATACAAAATCAAACTGGGGCTATTTAACATTCTCTAAATTTAAAAAAGAAAAAAATATATATGAATGAACCAAAAGTGTGGGCTTACCTCGTTTATCTGATCCCATGTTAAGGTACAGTATAAGCATGGATCATGGAGAGAGATATAGAGTGTAAGTGATACTTCAAATGTCAGCAGAAATGTCTCATATGGTCAATTTAGCACTGTGGACCCTCGTTTAAATGACAGGCAGTGTGCAGTCCAAAGTCTAAGCAGAGCTCATTTATAACTGAGCAAAATCTATTCTCTAATGCAACAGCATAAAGAGGATCCTTTGTACAAACATCAATGCTCCAAAATGCCACTTGAGAGCTTGAGATTGATTACTGAGTGATGCTGCACTTTGATTGATTTAAATTATGGCCCCATTGTGTCTGATTGGGTCTGGGATTGCCAAGATAGTGTCAGGGTGGATATGGCCCTGGACTAGCACACATCTCCTTAATTGTTTATTATTGCACTTCTGTGTGGCACATCTCAGTGTGTGTGTGTGCGTGACTGTGTGTGTGTGTGTGCATGTGAGTTTGTGCATGCATGCATGCGTGTGTGTGTGTGTGTGGGTGTGTACATGTGTGCGTGTGTGTGTGTGAGTGTGGGTGCGAGCGCCAGCACACCAGGGTGACTTTGTTGCATAAAGTCATCCTGTGGGTAGACAGAAGGAGCTGGGGGACCGAGACACTTTTCCTCTCCTTGTGTGTCCCCTGACTTATGAGTAATCTCATTAACCTAAGGTGCAAACTTAATTGTCCTCCCCTCTAAAGAAGTCCTTAAGAAGGGCAGTGAAGTTACAGTGAATATAAATCAGGCATTTAGGAGTGTGCAATATATTATGGCTGTTTGTGGGGACTTTTTGGTTTGTAGGGACATGCGTATTTGTAGGGACACAATTTGTCTACCACACAAAGATAAGTCAGAATGTAAGACATAAATAGACCAATCTATCAGAAGACCATGCAGAAAATAAAACAAAGCAAGTCAAATACATGATTCAAAGAATTCAAACAGAAATGAGGAAAAGAAAGTGTCACAATTGAATCTAGAAGACAAAATTTGACTTGAGCTGAAGTCATTCAATATACAAAAGAAATGTTGAATGGACTTATTTACAAAGACGATGAAAGAAAGAACAAGACAAGTGAAGGAGACATAATGTGATAAATGAGGTAATCAAAGAGAGACCAACTCAAAGAGAACATTCAAGCACAGTACCACACTACTATAAAGAACAAGCACAGAGGTGCAGTCTGATGAAACTGAGTGAAGAGAAAGAGTGTGACATCAGCAAAACAGAGAGAGAGAAATGAGGAAACAGAAAATGTACTCAGAGCAGAGAAGAAAGAGAGAGAGAGAGAGAGAGAGAAGAGAGAAGAGTGCAGCACCAGCGGCCTCCTACCTCGTACTCCTCCTTGAAGCCGTAGCCTTCGGAGCACTTCATCTGGGTGATGTGCTGCAGGAGGTCGGCCACACGGATGGCTGGGTGCAGCTGGCCCGTCTGGTAGGAGACGCCCTCCACCGCCGCTCCCTCACGCTCCCGCTCGCGCTCGCGGTCCCTCTCCCGCTGCTTCTTGAAGGTGTGCGTCAGTGAGTGTGAGTGCGACTGCACCAGGCTGCTGGTGTCACTGCCCATCGTCTGGCTCTCGTCTGTTTAAAGAACATGAGTCGGACACACAGACACACATTTAAACATCAGCAAGACAACACTCACACATTTCATCTGAGCTTTGACATGTGGACATTCTCCCAGATAGCAGCTGGGTGGGTTCAGGACCAGGCCCAGTCTTGAGTCTGGATGGGACAGACATGGAACACATCAGAGCCTGATCAGAACCACACTTAGCTGGTATCTTGATTGACACTGAGATTGGGTCTGCTTACTGTCAGCTAAACACCTGCTGGATAAAAAATGACAGGCATTGGCAAAATCAAATCTACTGAGAGTAAACTGGAGATGTATTTTCACCCACCCAATTGAAAAGCTATTTTGTTTCTAATTCTTATTAAGAAATGATCCCAATTAGCCAAGTCAGTTAAACATGGATTACTGCTCTGAAGTCTACAGGCAGGGTGTTCTCAGTGAGCAAACCCAGCTGTGTGATGAAGTGGCACATCCTCACAGGCTGGTGATGGGATGACAGATGAACATGACAAGGTGCCTTAGAGTGAGAGAGGAGAGAGAGGCGCAGAGCACAGATCAATCAGTGGCACCAGGACTGGATGATTCTGCTCTGGCCTAAGAGCTCAGAGTGCTGCTTCAGACAGCAGATAGAACTCTCTGGACATCTGACCCTCAGCACACACTGAAACATCACTTTACACAGCCTCCAGACTTTTATCTTCCCATCAACCAGTCCAATAATTTGGACGGAATCAGTGTGTCGCTTGGTGAACATCACCAGTGGTCAAAACAATCCATCAAGGCTTTGATACATTCTTTTATCTGTAACGTATATCTTTGGCTAGGATAACAGAAAGTAGACAGCATATTTATTGTGTTTCAATGCTAATAAGGTTAAACAAGGTCCAATGTAAGGTCCAATCTACACTTTTCTTTATTTATTCACATTAGCAATTAATTCATTAGTTTATTTATCTTTGAGCTGTCTTTTTTAATTTTTTAAAGTTCTTTTTAAAATTCTGGCCCCTAGGTTGGATTAAAACAACTATACATTTGTCCTTAACATGACGTTATACTACCTGACACAGTTATTGTAGATGGACAAATGCACAGATTTCACGTACAATCTTTAATCTGCGTAATCATCTGGTCATCCAACAAGCTGTTCAAGATAAATGTGGGCAATTCCACAGAAAATAAACTTTTCTGTCACGTCCATAATGCTAACAAAATACCATGGTATGTACAATGTGAATGATGACATCACATTTCAGCATTTGCTATTTCTGGCTGTAGAACTTGTATAAAAATGTACAAAACATTTCACATAATCATTCACATCACACAAATACTCAGGCATTTTATTGGCCATATATTTAATGGAATTGCCCATATACAAAAAACAGAGAGACCAAGAGAGTAAGAGAGAGAGAGAGACCCATGACTGAGGTGACAAATGAAATGTGGTGGAATGTCAAGGCCAAATAGTAACCAGTAGTGATGTCCCCTAGTGATGACATCATCAAAATAGAGGAGGCATTCGAGTCCTATCAACTGACAAGAGGAACCCAACCAAACACAGACACAAGGGAAATCCATCTCAACTCAACAAAAAGCACAAAAGCCAGAGCTACTAGAATGAGATGCTGGTTAGAACACAGGTGATGTGTGTGTGAGCGAGTGAGTTAGTGAGTGATGTAGAGCCTGTGAAGCTGAAATGGCAGTGGAGGGGGGGGCGGGGCAGTGGAGGGGGGAAGCAGGGTGGCACGGTTGAGGTGTATGCATGTGTGTGTCGGCATCATAAAGTCATGCCACACAGCGCCACCTAAGTGGCATGGTGAGATGACATCACATCCACTGCCATGCACATGAAAAGCAGGAGATCCCCCCCCTTCACAATCGTCTGGGGACCCCACCAACCAACCAACCCCCAGTTCTCTACCTCCCAGACCACCCATATAACACCCATGAGTAGACAGACTTGGCCAAACTTACCATTAATGGGCACTTTATAGGAGGTACATTAGAGGTTAAAAAAGCAAGGAGAGGTGGAGAAAGCAAAAGGTTGAGGAGGTGAAAGGGGGAGAGAGAGAGAGGAGGTAGAGAGAGAGAGAGAAATAGAGAGAGAGACAGGGAGAAGAGAAAGGAGACAGGGTATAAGCAATAGCACACTACAAGATAAACCTCAAGCAAAACAACTATGTCTAGTCCTGGGTTCAACACAACGAGCCAGGCCTGTGTGAGTGTGTGTGTGTAATTGTGTGTAGGTGCATATATGTGTGTGTGTGTGTGTGTGTGTGTGTGTGTGTGTGTGTGTGTGTGTGTGTGTGTGCGTGCACATCCCAGCACTGTTTCTGCAGGTTTTTTTATGTAAATCTCTTGAGCTAGACTAGACTGAATCGTGCCAGTCTGTGTGTAAGGACTGAAATCTCTAGCTCTGATCAGACTCCTTTCTCCACGCCAGGTCCTTAGAGGCAGAGCCTTTAACACACACAGACATCTCCCTGCTATCTCTGGAGCTGATCAGAAATCAATAAGGCCATCAGGATGAGGCCACTGTGAGTGTCACTACCAGCCAGGACACTGCAGAAACAGGGATGGCAACGCTAGGCCATGATGAAAAATACAGACGTGCTGCTTGTGACTGTTAAATTCTCTGGAAGTGTGTGTGTGTTTGTGTTTGTGTGTAAATATATATATGCCTGTTTTGGGTGAACACACACATACATAAGGACACTTTATGGGTTCCTTTGTCAGTTAATTTTATAAGCCATTCTCACTGAAGGAGGTCAGAGGTAATGTATGTGTATGTATATGGGTTTGCTCTCTCTCTCTCTCTCTGTCTCTCTCTATCTCTCCCTCACTGTCTTTGTGTGTGTATGTGTGTGTGTGTGTAGAGTTGAGTCTCAACCTCTCACTTCAGTGCTCCTGTGAGTAGCTGCCTGTGCGGTGCTAATGCTAACGTTAAAAGCTAGCCTCAGCTCATCCATAGTTAATGGGCTTCAGTCTCAGTCTCATTGTGGTTCTGATGTGAAGATTAGTAAGGACCTGAACCTGACTGTTTTAATATTCGGTTTTGGCATGGGGTGGAAATACTTCTGAAAAAAAAAACAAAACAAAAACAAAAAAACAGGATGTGACTGACAAAAACAATAAATAAACAGAAAAAACAAAAATAAGTAAGCTGTTGGCCAGCAGCAGTCACACAGGAGGAGGGGGAGGGGGGGTTTGGGGAGTGTTGGGGGTGAGTGGTAGTGGGGTGTAGAGACGAAAGAAACAAAGAAAAGTGTTGGGTGGGACGCAAAGGGTATAATGACCTGTATTGTCCTAATAACAGTAATTAAATAATCACAAATAAACACATATAATTCATTCATTTGGCCTCACACACACATATGCATATATAATCACACACTTCCCAGTCTCACAGCAGGAATAGGTAATAGGAATTGGACTGTTATTGAGATTTTCAACAAACAAGTTGAGTGATTACCAGGTTGTGATCAGTCTTAAAGATGACATGGCTACTGGTTACTAGAGGGACTGGGAATCCCCCACCCCACACCCACCCTCCCACCCACCCACCCAAAGCCAATCTTCCCAGATCCTGTCCACATGCATATGAGTGGGCAGACAGGATGTGACATCACATACTACACACACAATGCCAATGGAATGGAGTGAAGGCAGCTTGTTTGGGTGGTTGTGTGTGTGTGGGTGTGTGCGTGTGTATGTGTGTGTGTGTGTGTGTGTGTGTGTGTGTGTGTGTTTGTGTGCTTGTGTGTCTGTCGGTGGACATATGGATGATATAGTATGCAATGTTCATGCTGATGTGTGCCTATGTGTATGAGGGTGGTGGTACATGTGACTGCATGTGTGTGAGGAACAGAACAAGAATGGAGAGAGGATAGGAGAGGAGGGGCAGGGGGGGGGTCTGTAAGCAGCAGGCAGTTTATGGAGATGAAAAAAGCCATCTTCAGAAAACCACCAACCAAAAACAAAAACACTTGAAACATCAAAACACCAGGAACATCCCCACTTGCATTGTGGCCTTTGTCTTAAATGCACAGTATGTTCTTGTGATCTGCACCTAAAGAGGACTGGGTTTGTGTTTGTGTGTGTGTGCGTGTGTGTTTGTGTACCCTGTATCCATGTCTGTCTGTGTGTGTGTGTGTGTGTGTGTGTGTGTGTGTGAGAGTTTGTTGTTCCTCTGTCTGTGTGTGTGTGTGTGTGTGTGTGGGGGGGGGGGGGGGTTGTGTTTTTCCTGTGTGTGTGTGTGTGTGTGTGTGTGTGTGTGTGTATGTGTATGTGTATGTGTGTGTGTGTGTGTGAGAGAGAGAGAGAGAGAGAGAGTTTGTGTTGTTCCTCTGTGTGTGTGCTGTGTGTGTGTTCTTCGGTCAAAAAAGTGGAAACTGCTCTAGACAAAAGAGTAAGAAATAAAGCCGGAGAGAACGGGACAAATAGACGTTCTCACCTAAGATGGCTGTTGGCACAAATGGATCTGTCAAGAGGGAGAGCAGGACAGTGCAAGTTAATGATAAAAGCCAGTATGCTATACTACATTCACTGATTTGTGTGTGTGTGTGTGTGTGTGTGTTTGGACCCTCACCTGGGTAATAGGAGTTGGGTAGTGTTTTGCTGAGGGTATTGCTCTTCAGAGTGAAAGAGGAGGGTGATGAGACACCTGTAAACAGAGTCAAGTAAAAGGTCAGGGGCACTGTTTGGAATGTTGCAGAGCATTTGGAGTGTTTCTTGGTGATATACTGAAATACAGACAGCAGCCATAGCGGTCACACATACATAAACATATAGTTCTGTGCTTTAACCGGTCACACATACATAAACATATAGTTCTGTGCTTCTGTGCAGGACACGGCACTAAACCATCCTTAATTCCTCTTTAGGATAAATAAAGTGTCTGTCTGTCTCTCTGTACCCCCACCTATGCCTGTCTGTGTTTATCCATTTACAAGAGGATTAGCAGGGTCACAGTCAGGCCCTGGGGTGTAAAGCTGTGTGCTTCTCCCAGACCAGAGGGGGGAGTTTGCTGGGAGGAGGGATCAGAGGGGGGAGTTTGCTGGGAGGAGGGATCAACAGCTGCCCTTGAGACTCCAGAGACTATCCTTCAGGCTAACGTCACATCTAGACCCCAGCAGCAGCACCACTCGACTGGGAGACTTAAGAGATCAGAGGGGGCAGTGGAGGTGAATCTGTCTTCACACAATAGCATTTCGTTAAACAGAGCATTGTGTTCTCCAAAGAGGACTTAAAACAGGGCATTATGAGTAAATAATTACAATGTCATTTACTAACAACAGCTGCCCCTGACACTCTTAATGGGGCAGGAGAGGTGAAGCTGTCTTCATTCAATAGCATTTCTTACAACACGCAACATATTCCCTAACTAGGATTTAAACCAGGGCATTACGACTGGATAATAACAGGCAGGTTCTATCAACAGTTGATGTTGACACTCCAGAGACCAGCACCCAGACTACCCGGATAGAGACTTGAGACCAACTTGAGTGTTTAGAGGTCAAAGAGGGGCAAAAGAGCCAGTTTATAATAGATGAGCATCATGTTCTCCAAAGAGACTTAAAAAGACTGGGTAATTACCAACAGTAGCATTCTGGAAGATTAGACTGGAACATTGTGGAGGGAACACTAGTTGGAAAAGTTTGAAAAAAGCATATTGTTTGACGAGGTGTAGTCCATATACACTACACACCTTGTTCCAATGACTGGCAAGGAAAGGTGTCAGAATAGTTTTTTTTTGTGTGTGTGTGTATTTGTTAGGAATAAGTGGTAAGATAGATAGTGCCTGACATAACCAACTAGTGTCATTGCTGTTGACTGGGCATTGTGCATTCTCTCTGCACTCACACTCACACACACACACACAAAGTATTTACTCTTTGTATTGGTGTCTAGTGTGTGTGTGTGTGTGCCCATGAAGAAGAGGGCCTTGCCCTGTCCACCCCCCCCCCCCCGCTCCCAACCCACACACACACACACACACACACACTGAGAAACAGGTACTCACTCCTAGCATTGGTGTTGAGAGTGTGTGTGTCCATGAAAGAAAGGGCCTCGTCACAGCTGGTGCCCTGTTCTGTGTAGCTCTTGTCCATGGAGTTCACCATCACTGTCATCTCCTGACGAGTGCTGCTCAATGTCTCCTTACGCTTCTTAGCCAGCTTCCTACACACACGCAAGCACACAATATAGACCACATACAACCACACACACACACACACACACACACACAATAGAGACAACACACACATACACATACACACAATTAGATTTCTGAAATTAAGCATTTGTGAATCGAATCAAATGAGTAATCATTGTCATTATAATCACCATAATTGCAACACATGCAGAGGCAGGAGAGTGTGTAATTGGCATCAACTGAACTGTGATTAGAATCAATACCTCCTATTGAAATTATAGAATACAACAAAGACAAGAGAAAACACACACACAGACACAAACACACAAATGCACACACCTGCTTTTCATTTATTTTTTCAAAATTAGTTGTTATTGAAGGTCTACAATTTCCAAACTAATAACTTTCCCAAGAATGTTTTCTCTTTCAAAATGCTATGCGAATCAATAGCTGTCTGGCCTATTGTTTGAGCCCATGTTCAGCTCTTTGTTTACAGTATGTTTGAGGGGAGTGTATTCACCCAGGACAGACTGCAATGCACATTAAAACTGCCTGTGGATTATGTGGTTGGTTAAAACAGTTAATGGATTGAAAGGCTATATCCTGTAAAGTATGACCATATGACCATACTGGAAAATGCATCTGAAACCCAGTTTGAGACATTGACACAGAGACATAAAAGAGTCAGTGCACACATAGACCTAAAACTGTGTATTTGAAGAACACAGAGCCCTATTGAAGGGAGTGGATGAGGTCACTGAATGCTCTTGATTGATGACAGCACCCTCACAGACGCTCTAGATTGGCGATGCCACCCTCACTGACACTCTGCTTTAAAAATGTCCACTGCAACACCACCTGCCAGTAACCTCCATGGTCTCACACACACACACACACACACACACACACACATTCATGGCCATATATAAGTTTGGCTCAAACACAACCAACCACAAAACAATACACAGACACACACACACAGCCTGACTGTTCTCTGTTCTCTGGCTGTTCATGGTGTCCAGTGTGTATCATAATTCCCTGAAGTTCCTTCAGGAAAAGTTCCTAAAGTTTAAGTAATGTTTAATAGCGCAGCAGGTGTGTGTGTGCGTGTGTGTGTGCGCGCGCGTCTGTGTATGTGTGTGTGCCTGATGCCTGCTGATGGCCACAGGCTTTGAGGGGCACAGCAGGAAACTAATGGATGAGCAGTTCCTGTCCGCCAGACTGCCAGTTAGCAGGAGACACAAAGGTGGTCCTGTGTGTTTGTGTGTGTTGTGTGTGTGTGTGTGTCTACTTTGTGTCGACGGTTTGTCTCTGCAAGAGCTAGCCCACAGATTAACCACTGGCAAATGCACACTCACACACACGCACACACACATTCTACTTGAAAAGGATTGGAAAAAACCCTGAAATTAGAACCACAGTGTGTTTTTGCTATGTTACTGTTGTATTTACATGCATACACTGCATGCTCAGGTATATGTAAGCATAATTTCTAATTTTTATAGTTATGTGATGCCATGGACATCTCTGTGTGTGTGTGTGTGTGTGTGTGTGTGTGTGTGTGTGTGTGTGTGTGTGTGTGTGTGTGTGTGTGTGTGTGTGTGCACGTATCTGTGTCTGTCTGTCTGTCTATGTTTGTGTGTGTGTGGTTGAGAGAGAGAGTTTCCAGCTTTGTCTGAGTCAACAGAAAATACTTCCCAGTATGTGTTTATGAGACAGCAGTTTTTGTTCACACATCATTGGCTAGGAGTGCCACACACAAACACACAGTACACACAAAAACGTACACACACACACAAACACACACCTGCCAGAAGGTGGATATTGTGACAAATTACACAATCCAATTAGATGCTCTAACCACAGAGTAAACCCCAGTGGTTCCACCTGAAGTCCTCCAAGACGATGCCGATAAATGGCGTGTGTGTGTGTGTGTGTGTGTGTGTGTGTATGTCCTCCATCAGAATGTGTGTGTGTCATGTATTAGCACAAGTGTGTTTATCCTGTATTATGATGTGTATGCGGGTCTGGACATGTTTATATTATCTTGCAGCACAGAAGTATGTGTGCGCGAGTTTGTGCATGTCGCATGGTGTGTGCATGTGTGTGTGAGAGAGAGAGAGAGAAAGTGTGTGTGTGTGTGTCATTAAAAAGTTTTGTGTGCACATAGCAGCATGGCCTCCAGCAGCAGCACAGGCCTCTGTGTCCTCTGATCCAAACTCCCTCTAGTCTCTTTAAAGCAGACGCAGCTCCACAAAGACCCACAGGCCTGTTAAACACACTTTGAGTTTGTGGAGGAGAACAGAGCCCGTCAGGGGAGACCCCTCACCTCACCAGCTTCAAAACACACACACACACACACACACAAATACATATCAGTGTGACACAAATACACCGATACACAAAGCCCAGAGGCACCAAACATCCAGGCTCAGCAGGGTGAGGTGTTGCATAGCAGTGTGTGGCCATGATAAGGTCAGAGAGGCTTTTAAAGAGACTAAAGCGTCTTCATTAGTGCCTGTCACAATGCAAGCTAACACATCTACAGCAATCCCACGCTAACATAAAACTGACACACACACAAACACACACACACACACACACACACAGAGTGAAATAAAATCCAAAACAATACTTGTGAACACCCACATCGCATTGCTAAGACAAACACAAATCCCCCACTACAGCAAACTATAGAAATAGGTGGCGGCTGGAACATGTCAAAGAACAAACTGATGAAAGGATAGAAACACAAAGCAGACAACGTGCCACTAGTTTCCTGGGAGTTTGAATGCTCTGTAGCCAGGGCTACTCAAAGCTTACAGTCTTTCACAAATGCTAAAACACTAAACTCCATTCTCCGAACCAAATGCTAAAACACTAAACTCCATTCTCCGAACCAAATGCTAAAACACTAAACTCCATTCTCCGAACCAAATGCTAAAACACTAAACTCCATTCTCTGAACCTAATGCTAAAACACTAAACTGCATTCTCTGAACCAAATGCTCAGTGGCTTAAACATATTTAATCACCTACTCGCTCAACCTTTTCTTAAAACCATGAACCATATTGACTTGATTTTGCAAAACACATTTTCCACTACAACACATTTAGCATGGTTCTGCACGTTGATTCATAATAAGAATCATAGGCAGCAGAAGACAATTCCACAATTAACACAGTTGATTTGAACCCTACAAGTCACTTCACACTTGTTGAAAATCATTATAAAACACCTACATAAGCATGATCAGAGCACACTGACAGCAGTGAGGTGAGGGAGGTGAGGGTTGATCCCCACCGCAGATGAAAACAAATACAGTATGGTAGGCAGTATAGAAGGAGTCTGTGTAGAATATGAGCAGAGTAAAAATACAATGAAAGTTAAGCAATTGTGATTGTGACCAAATTGTCATGAAGTGGCGTTTAATATGTATGTCATGAATTACTTTATGGAAAGTAATGTTTGGATACAGTATCTAAGTTTGAATCAAGGTTTTGGTTTTAAAAGTTTTTGGAAATGTGTTTTGGCAATTGTGAAAAACTGTATACAAGATGACTGAAATTACTGAAAATGACAACAAAATGACTGAAGTTAAACTACTCAAAATGCTGTCAGCAGCAACATTTCATAGCTGATTGTTCTTGCTGTGGCACCGACAAAACTACTATCCAGGCTTTGTGTATGCTGGGACCTTCCAGCATGTGAGTAACTGAGTGAGAGTAGCTGAATGCTAACATGCCCCCTTACACAAACTCCAATGTCTAACAGGACTATGTATTATGCGTCCAAGTATGCACTGGTGTCCAGACACCTCTAAGCAGCACATTAAAATATAATACTCTCATGTCCCACTCAGCATCCTCAGGATGAGGGAGGGTGAGAAAGGGCTGAAGTGAGACAGAGGAGAGTATGAGAGACGGAGTGAGAGAGGGGAAGTGAAATTTCTATTTAAGTCATATGATGGTTACCTTCATGTTTTGCATGTCTGTACACTACATGCTTTGGCAACGCTGCTTCCATATGAATGGTCATGCTAATAAAGCTAGTTGAAATTTTAATTAATTGAGAGAGAGGGAGTTAGAGAGTGGAGTAAGGAGGGAGTGGGAAGGAAGGAATAAGAAAGAATGGAGTGAGAGGACAGCTGGTAATGAGGGGAGCACTAAGGTGGAGATGACCATTAAGACTATGTGATGAAGAGAGCACTAAGGTGGAGATGACCAAGAACACTATGTGATGAGGGGAGCACTAAGGTGGAGATGACCATTAAGACTATGTGATGAAGAGAGCACTAAGGTGGAGATGACCATTAAGACTATGTGATGAGGGGAGCACTAAGGTGGAGATGACCAAGAACACTATGTGATGAAGAGAGCACTAAGGTGGAGATGACCAAGAACACTATGTGATGAAGAGAGCACTAAGGTGGAGATCTAAGGTGGAGATGACCAGTAACAGAAGAGAATAAGTTGTAGCAGCAGAGACTGAGCACATGCGCTCACCTGACCACCCAAAACAGTAGACCATGGAGGAGCAAAATGCAACCATAGATTTCATAAGGGTAGGGAAGAGACAGTGAGATTAGGAACTACTGTTTCTGCATGTTTGTGTAAATAGATAGATAGGTAGATAGATAGATAGATATAGATAGATAAATATTGATACAGATACTTTACACAGCTTACACACAACATACATACACATAGGCACACAGACACAAGACATACGCACACATACATATTACAAAAAACACAAAAGGAAGATTTGAATTGTGTGCATCACAGTAAAGTTAGGTTGTAATGTAAGGTGCAATGGTATCAATAGAGCAAGAGTGTCAGTACAAGTACACTGTGTGTGTGTGTGTGTGTGTGTGTGTGTGTGTGTGTGTGTGTAAGAGTGTGCCCAAGATTTTAGTAAGGTGGTGACAACTTGGTGACAGACAGTCGTGTTAGCATCTGCTGAGCCGGAGACATCACCGGCTCCCTATTTACTTGCCTACCTCCCTGTCACTGTGCACTCTCTTTCCCTCTCTCTCTTTCTCCCTCCATCTCCCCCCTCCTCCCTGCCCCTCCTTCCTCTATCTGCTCTTGATCAGAATGCTGCCCCTGTTACTGAAACAAATGTGCTTGGCTTGTTCCAATTAGTCTGATTCCAGCACGCCGCTCCACTCTGGGCATGTAGCCTTTAATGAAGGTGTTTGAGCTGTGGACAGACACACACTGCAAGCCCCACCGCCCCCATATTCCCTCTCTCTCCTCCCCTCTCTCTCTTTCTCTCTCTCTCTTTTTTTTCTTTCTCTACCAGTCCTTCTGCTGTCACTCTCACTCCTGTTCAGCAGGCAAACACTAAAATCGCTGCTGCTGCTGTCTGCTCATTTATCATCCAGGATGGGACACAGAGTTGGAGATGGGGAGGAGATGCATTTCCTCTTTCTCCCTTGTAAGTGAGGCCACTCAGTGTACATCGGAGTGTGTCGCCGATGAGAGAGATTTAAGAGGTGTCACTGACGAGAGTCAAATTAATGGGGAACCTTGAGAGCTCTCTCTTTCTCTGTTTCTCTGCCTCTCTCAATCTTTCACAGTTTATGTGTCTTGATGGCTCCCATTGAGAGTTGCTTCTTTCTCTCCTTCTATATTGGATAACATTGACAGGGTTGGCGATTGGAGCTCACTGCCTGTCCTTGTTATTGATGACATGCCAAAAACTGCTACTCCCAACAGCCCTTCTTCGCTTTCTCTCTTGCTCTCTTTTTTGGCATGTTTTCTAGACAGACTTGTTGGAGTGTAAGGACCAATCTCTGGTGCAATTGTCAATCATTCTGCACATCTGTTGCAACTAGGGAAACAGCCCCATGCTTCTGTCTTGTCTTTGGTTCCAGGGCTGAAGGCCCTGATTTGACTGGATGATTGACAACTGGAGGAGTCAGGTGACCTTATATTACCTGTGGGTCTGTGTGTCTTCCCTCTTGCCATGTAAGGGTTGGATGGCTTTCACCATTGACGATGGTACCAGTTTACTCTACTCTACTGTACATGGTTTGGTTGGTTTTCCATGACAATACCGTTTCTCTGTGGCATGCATGTGGTGAGAACAAGGGCTAGCACAAACTGGTTACACTACTATAATTCAATTACGAACGGAAGTGTAGGCTAATTAGTTATGCTCATTGACCATCTGAATTAGCACGAGGCAAAGTAAAGTAGCCTACATCCCAACCTATATAAAACGGCCCGCTCAGTCCAATCAGTGGCCGTCAGTCTACTCACATCAAATTTTAGTATCGGCTCAGCACGGGTAGAACTTGCGGGTATGACAATTCTTAGCGGTTGGTACAACCCACAATGGAAAAGCAAAAAATAACGAGTAGAGTATAGTAGAGTATAGAAGACTATTGTAGAGTACAGTAAGAAAGGTATAGTGGAAAAGCCCCATATGTTGCAGCCCCCTGAAATGGAACCAGAACCTTCTAACCATTCTGCTGCATAGTGTTAACTGATTAGCAACTATGGAACTATGGTAGGTCTGCATGTTCCCCTCAGGGTCTGTTAGGCTGATATTACCCCTCAAATGGCTACGCACAAATGCCTATGATAGCCATGGTCAATGGCAAATGGCTATGATAGCCATGGCGATAGCCAAGGCCTTCCAGCTATTATGCTGTTTTTGTTACATACCCTCCAAGTGTTTACAATTGGAATGTCAGAAAGTTTTATTTGTGTTATCATTTCAAACACAAACCACAATGGCCTGATAGTATACAGCTTCGAAAAGGACCGACTGATTCAAATGCTTCAGAACACCGACACCCTACAGGCAGTGACAAAGGCTGTTATGTGCTTGGCAAAAGTCCCTGCAGGCTTCATGACAAAAGTCAAACAGTGCATGAAGATCAAGCTAATGACAGAAGTCAGGGATGAAAAAGTCCATTTCAACAACAACATCAACAACTGCTCCATTTTTTTTTAACACTTTTGGAATCTGTTCTAAGGCATCCACAGTTCTTACTTCTCACATGCATTGTAGCTGGTTACAGCTGAAGCTCTAGCTGTTTAGTTCTAACATAATTTTGCTTCAAGGTCCTTCAGCTTTAGTAAAACATTTTGATGTGACAAAAAATAAAACACACTTAGGCTACCTTGACAACAAGTCTCCTAAGTTTTGCTGTATTGCAGTGCCAGAGATACAAATTTTGTAGTGCTTGGTGTCTTTACCATAAACCATTATGACTTCAGAGTAGCAGAGTATGGTCTTGATACTAGAGGGACTTAAGGGCTTTGTTTGTTGCACTCACAACCTCTTTCCAAATGAAAAGTTTGCTGTTCTATTACGTCCTAGTCTGACAAAATACGGTGGTGGTGGCGTAGTGGTTAAGGAACCTGGTTGTCATGCTAGTTGCCTGGAAATTGTGGGTTTGAATCCTGGCTGCCACCCTAGTGCCCTTGAGCAAATCACTCAACCCTAAGTTGCTCTAGGGAAGACTGGCCCTGATATAATTGGCGGTTGACAAACATAAGTCGCTTTGGATAAAAGTGTATGCTAAATGCGTAAATGTAACAAATGCTGCTTGTAAACAGCTGTTGCATACAAATAAACAACATGGTCTTGTGACATGAAGGGCTATCATGCAAATAACAGAAATATAAGATGCAGGGGAAGACGGGTGAGTGAAAGGATCTGAGATGACAGTGGAAGCAGAGTGGAGTGGAGTTTCTATGCTTGTAGGGTGAGAACCAGGGAATGGGGGTGGGAACAGGAGCACCAGGCTAGCAGAGGGTAGGGGGGCAGCATGCTTAACCCAGGCCTGCTTTTGCCTGGTAGGGGGATAAAATGCAGATACAGTTCTTTTCTATCACAGACCTGGGCTTAACTGTTTATACTAGGAGCAATGAGGCAGTATAAAAATGCTCCATGATAGCCTGCTTCTCAAGGTTTCCTTTCTATCTTTCAGAGTCAAACCTACTGATAGAAAATCATTGGATCAGATTCACATCCAGTTAAACGTGCATTAAGCCCCACAGAATTTTTAGCTCTTCATTTTTTTTCACATGAATCCCTTTTCTTCAGCTTTTTTTCAGAGTATTTCGCCCTTGACCAACCTCTATGAAACATCAATAAATAGAATATTTCATTAGAATGATGAATGCTAAATTGAAGTGAAGAGCAGTGTCTCTTTTTCTCTTTTCTCTTGCTGGGAGTAGCCTGCCTGTTGCTGTGTGCCCAAGGCCTGATGGCTTCGCTAACTGTCATGCATGCTAATGCTAATGATAGCGCTAACGGTAGGAGCAGCTGCAGCTCTGGAGGTTAACTGCTTAGAGACCAGCTGACTCTGGGACAGATGGAGCCCGGGCCAGATCTGGGCCACACTGCTCCTGGGTCAGCTGCAGAGAATGAAGAGTGAGATTGGACAAAGTGTTTTACTTACAGGTAGTAAGTGTAGGACTGAGAGTGTCTTCTGCCGGGGGGATGGTGAAGAGAGTAAGCAGTGAGGGGGCGGGGGATGGGATGACAAGGGGAGGAGGGAAAAAGGAAAAAAAAAGGAAAAAATATTAATGTTCCGAGTAAAAAAGATCAAAAACGATGAACAAAAGCAGATATGATGGCTTTGATGGCTAGTGTGTGCGTGTGTGTGTGTATGTGTGTTCTCATGTTTTTATAAGGCACAGCTGAATTACATACAATGGGTTTCCATTTGCAAACTCAATTACACACACACACACACACACACAAACACACACAAACAGCAGCTATCTTCTTGAATTTTCTCAAGGAATACATAAAACTTAAACCTGGTTGCAGGCCATATGATCAACACAACCTGGAACCTGATATTTGTCCATAACCCGCCAAACAGATGGTTTTTGGAGTTAAAATTGTCATTTACAAGACATGAAAATGAAATGCTCAAAATGTCCCTGGATATCATAAATCAGCTGTGTCAACGAGCTAATGAACATTGTTATGCACACACACAGACACACACACAGACACACACACACAAACTTTTATCACTTCCCATTATTTCCTTGTATTATCCCTCCATCTGTGATCAGAGACAGAGCAGAGCAGTAATATGATGTGGGCAGGCGGGAAACACAGGCATTAGTATGTCCTAGCATGGGGCTCCATCCGGATTTAATGCCACTAATTTAACCAAATAGATGCCACGGATTCAATCACACCTTTTCATTTGATTAAGGTGTATTGAACGAGAATTCAATTAAAAGGGACTGGTGCATGGTGGTAATTACATATACCTGTCAATCAGACTTTGGCTTTATGAGTCCCCACGCACTGAATTAAAGACGAAGCAGAGAGACAGACTCACACAGACTCAGACAGCAGGTAAAAAGGGGCTTTCATCTCTACTCAGAAGATGGCTAAGTCAACTGTGTGCGTGTGTGTGTGCATATGTGTGTGTGTGTGTGTGTGTGTGAGAGAGAGTGTGCCAAGCAGTTGCCTGTGCGATTGTGTTTGCACACCCTGACTGTGCCCCAACTGTGTGCTGTGTTTGTGTGTGTGTGTGTGTGTGTGTGTGTGTGTGTGTGTGTGTGTGTGTGTGTGTGTGTGCGCGTGTGCATGTGAGAGCATGCAAATTGGCCACTGTCTGAGTCGAAGCAGCCTAGAGCAGGACAGCAGTCCTGACTACTAATCACTCATTTTCTACCGGACTCTTATCTGCAGTTCTTTTTATCCAAAGAGGTGCCAAGACTGAGTGGTGGATCAGTTGTATTAAAGTTTAATGACAGCCTGCCCCTCTCCACTATAAACTGTGTTTTCATGGAGCTTATCAGCATAACTACTGTCATTATTCAAAACTCAGACCAAAAAGCCCAACTGGCTGGAGGTGAGTGCCAAGCCTCTGAAATATTTTATTTATGGCCATCAGCAAGTGACATACTGCTTCACACTTCAACAAAGTAATTGATACCTACAGAGATACACACACACACACACACACACACAGAAAGAGAGAGAGAGAAAGAGAGAGAGAGAGAGGGAACTGATTGAAGAAATATCTCTTAGAAGAATCTCTGAGGTTCCCGAAATGTGTGTGTGTGTGTGTATGTTGTGAGAGCGTGGTAGGTGAAATGGGTTGGGGGGGTTGAATACGGGCTCCTGTCTGATACATTTCAACTCCCTTCTTATTCCTCTGCCGCCATTACACGGAGAATGTAAGCAATCCTAAACAGCCCTTACTTAACCTAGAATATTAAAAACAGTTCATCTGTTAAATCAATTTCTATGCTATTTTACAATAACTACAGGTGCATGTAAACCCATGACTTTTAACAGCCCCAAACATTATTCTTAAATAATTAAACTTGTAACTTTTAATTGTTAGCTTTAAAATGTTTGATTTTGAGCTTTCCAATTAGCCTTTAGTGAAAGAAACACTGAATAATTAATATTTTACTAATAAACCCAAATGAGTTACTGGCCTTCAGTAAAAAATCTGAATAATTTCTAGTAATGCAGCTATAAGCCCAATTAAGCATAGAAACAGGTTTAAAGAGCCATGAATACAGCTTTCTGTCTCTTCCTCCCTCTGTAACATTAAGTGTGTTGGGTTTGACAAGTACTGAAGGCTCCAAACACCCCCCCCCCGGCTTTCCCTGCCACTTGTGTGTGTCAGATTTGCACTGAACGCTCTAAACAAGCAGCTTCCTGTCTCTCTCTCCTTCTCCACCGGTCGGTGTGTCGGGTTTGAAAAGCGGTTGGTCGGTGTGTGTCAGGGGTCTTACCTCTTCTTCATGAGGAGCACCACGCCGAGGAAGATGATGACGAAGAGCAGGATTCCTGCGATGACCCCGGCGATCTTCACCGTGTGGTCTGTCTGCTTCTCTGGTTCCACAGCGTCTGGCTTATGGGTGGCCGCACCTGTGAGTGACCCCAGAGGTATATGGTAGCTTTAATAATTAGCACAGCTCTAAGGCATCGGAAAGGGAGGGAGGTTTACTAACATATACACCATGCAGCCATTGATCATTGACTGTCTACTGTTAGCCTTTGTGCTTTTTCTGTTCTAAAGAATTAGTTTACTGCTAAGGTGAGACTGAGACAGGCACCACTGTCTCTGTGTATGTGTGTGTGTGGGTGAGATTCTCTGTGTCTGTGTCTGTGTGTGTGTGTGTGTGGATGCTGAGGCGCTGTGGGCCAACATGCTGGAGAAGAGGAGGGGCTCTGCTAACATTCACACTGTGTCTCAGGAGCAGATAACCCACAACGTCACCCTGAATACACACAGTCATGGCCAACACGCACACTCCTAAAGGGGTTCTTTTCTCTATCTTATTCTCTTTTTCTATTCCCCCCTCTTTCTCTCTCTCTCTCTCTCCAGAGGAGGTTGCAGGTTGTGTGAGCAGACACCTATTCTCTCTCTCTCTCTCTGTCCCTCCCTCCCTCTCTCTCTCTCTCTCTCTCTCTGTCCCTCCCTCTCTCTCTCTCTCTCTCCAGAGGAGGCCGATGTGCAGGTTGTGTGAGCAGACACCTATTCTCTCTCTCTCTCTCTCTCTCTCTCTCTCCAGAGGAGGCCGATGTGCAGGTTGTGTGAGCAGACACCTATTCTCTCTCTCTCTCTCTCTCTCTCTCTCTCTCCAGAGGAGGCCGATGTGCAGGTTGTGTGAGCAGACACCTATTCTCTCTCTCTCTCTCTCTCTCTCTCTCTCCAGAGGAGGCCGATGTGCAGGTTGTGTGAGCAGACACCTGTAAATGCATCCAGCTCCCATGGCGGCAGACGTCTGTGATGACAAATGGAGAGATGGAATCAGCCTGAATGAGCTGCTGAGCAGTGCCTCCCTTGAGAAATTCCACACTGAGCTATGTGTGTGTGTGTGTGTGTGTGTGTATGTGTGTGTGTGTTTGTGTGTGTCTGTGTGTGTGTGTATGTGTGTGTGCGTGCATGTGTGTGTGCTTACATTTGGAAGGTTGGAATTGCCTTGAATGAGCCACTAAGCTTGCCCTCCCCAAGGATGTGAGACCTCCTGCAATTTCTCTAGTCACAACACAACAAATTTCACTACAGCATGCTTGACTACACTGTGTATGTGTGAGTGTATTTCAGTGTATTTCAGTGTGTGTGTGTGGAGAATATCCACTGAGTTTGTAAAGTTTTATGGTTGTGTGTGTGTACATGCACACAGAATTTGTTGTAGTTCACTGTAGTTATTCCAGTCGGGTGTCACTATAAATTATTCCATGCCATACTTTCACTGACAACCTTTGAAGGCACACCAGGCTTTTTAACATTTTAGGTTAATTAATTAGCTTCATAGTCAGTTTAAATGGATCATTATGGGATGAATGAAGGATCTCTCGGCTGCCTCTAGTGTAGATTTTGCGGTTATTACACTTGCAGGATCATAACTGGTGAGGCGGTGAAAGTGAAAGTGAAAGTGAAACGGAATGAAACCGAAATTGCATTTATTACCGGCTTGTCAGTCAACATAACGCTACAAAAATCTTTGATGGTTTGTAGGTTTTGGTTTGCAAACAAATTCACATGGATTTTCTTTACAAATCTGTAGGAGGAGCTTCACAGATAAAAAAAAAAATCACAGTCTTGCCTGGTATGTCTTTAAGAAACAGTGTCCAGTAATAGTGTGCAATGCCTTATGCACTTCTGATATAAAGTCATCAACAGTGTTTGGGCTGTGTGTCTACTCTGATCCTGAGAGGGAGAGCATACACACACACACACACACACACACTGAGAAACATGCGCGCACACACACACACACACACACACACAGAAACGGTGCATGCAGGTTGCCAGGTTGAGAAATGCTGGATCAATTGAAACACTCACATACACACGCACGCACACACACACACACACACACACACACACACACACACACACACACACACACACATACAGACAGGTGAGTGGGTGTGAGCATCTGACCTGTTAGCTGGCTGTCACCGGCCGCAGGAGCCACACGCAGATATGGAGTAGTGAGTTGAGTCAGCAGGATAGCAGCTGAGAGAAACAGAGAGAGAGAGACAGAGACAGAGGGTGGAGGAGAAAAAAACAGACAGAAGTGGAGGTAAAGGAATGGAGATGGGAAAAGAAAGTGCAGAAAGTAGAGAAAGAGACAGAGAGAGAGAGAAAGAGAGAGAAACCAGGAACATTTAAGAGTACTAAATGGTGACAGAAGGTTAGTTTTAAGTACTAATTGATGTTGGCAATGGATCCATGCTGGGCTCAGGTGTCTTTCTGAGACCCTGGCCTGCACTGACACATATCGTACTGCAGTGGCTTTAAAAAAGACACGTTCAAACACACAACATGCTAAGAAGTGATTAGTCCAGTGTTTTGCAAGCATTTAGTGCTTGTAACATTTCAGCATCAATTAGCATTACAATTAGCGTTACACTTGGCAGCACAGAAGAGGACATCCCTGTTAGTCAGTTAGCTTTGGTTCAGTATGGGATGACATGGTTCTCATGCTATTCTGACTCTTAGCAGTGAATGAGAAAGACCTGAGGGGATATGGAGACATGAGGGGAGACGCAATCAGATTCTTTGGGCACAAGCAAATGTTTTAGGTGAACTGTTTTTTTTTTTGGTTTTCTTTTGTCTTTTTTTTAACTGCACAATATAATAAAATACCATATAAACTTCAGTTGTAACCTTGACCTAATGTCCAGTGAATCCCTCATCACTCTGTGAGGATTTGCAAACGTTTGTGATGTTTGTGAACTCAAATCTGGCAGATTTTTGTCAGATTTAACATCTACCTTTTGTGAATTTGAACACATTTGGTTGTGCCTACCTTTAGTGGCAACTCTCACACAGTTTGTCTGTGTGTGTGTGTGTGTGTGTGTGTGTATGTGTGTGTGTGTGTGTGTGTGTGTGTGTGTGTGTGTGTGTGTGTGTGTGTGTTGAGGTGTGTGTATTATGATCCTCCTACCTTTAGTGGCAACTCTCACACAGTCTATTTTTGTCTCCTGTGGGAGAGAGAGAAGGATGGAGGAAAATTGGAAAATTAGTCCTTAGCAGTCTAGATTTAACAGGAGGAGAAGCAAACACACACACACACACACACACACACACGCACACACACACACACACACACACACACACACACACACACACACACACACACACACACACACACACACACAGACTTACTGACGTGTGTGTTAGATGTACTGCCATGTTTCTAATGAACAACTCGACCCTGAAGGTAACTTAATGCGTAGGAGTCTGCTTTCTCTCCAGATGTAAAAACAAGACATTTCATATCAATTAAGAGTGCTATTAAGCTGAAGGACATTTATATGAACGTGAAGGCATACATGCACTTTGTGTGTGTGTGTGTGTGTGTGTGTGTGTGTGTGTGTGTGTGTGTTGGGTGTGTAGTGGGTTTTTAAGTGCTGTTGGGTGCCAGTGGGCAGTCCATCACTACTGTCAATCACACAAAGGTAAAGTCTTAGGCAAGAAGCAAAGAGTAATGAACAAATAAAAGTATATGAAGGCAGATGTGTCAAACGGCTTTCATTCTGTGAGACATTTTCCTTTTGTGTGTGTGTGTGTGTGTATGTGTGTCACAGACAAAGAGAGTGAGAAAGTGTTCTTGCTTAATGTTTTCTCACCCTGCTGGTTGTCAGATAGGTGCACTCAACCTGCCACCATTAAAAAGCACAGAAAGAAGTCATAGCTATCAGACAAAGGGCCTCTTGTTGTTGTGTCACATCTGCCCTGTTTTCATCTTCCCACTTTTAGTCTTAGTTATTTTTCTTTTTCTTCCTCGTATTCTCTCTCTCTATCTCTCTCTCTTGCTTTCTCTCCAGTTGTCCAACTCGTTGTCTCTCTTGTTTTCCTCTTTCTTTCCTCTTTCAGTCCATCCACCATGCATGGTGAAACTCTAGTTGTTTTTCTCAGATTAGAAGCACTCTGAGTCTCTCTCTCTCTCTCTCTCTCTGACTGTCTGTCTCTCAGTACTCAGTACAGTGTCATACATACAATGTCAGTACTGTAGTATCTGCTGCTGTATCAGCTCAGGGGTTATAGTACTATAGTACACACTACTGCTCTATCAGCTCATGGGCTATAGTACTATAGTATATGCACATTACTGCTCTATCATCTTAGGGATTATAGTACTATAGTACACACTACTGCTCTATCAGCTCATGGGCTATAGTACTATAGTATATGCACATTACTGCTCTATCATCTTAGGGATTATAGTACTATAGTACACACTACTGCTCTATCAGCTCATGGGCTATAGTACTATAGTATATGCACATTACTGCTCTATCATCTTAGGGATTATAGTACTATAGTACACACTACTGCTCTATCAGCTCAGGGGCTATAGTACTATAATACACACTACTGCTCTATCAGCTCAGGGGCTATAGTACTATAGTACACACTACTGCTCTATCAGCTCAGGGGCTATAGTACCTACACACCGCTGGCAGCACTTTCTCTTATCCTTTAAACCCTTTGTGTTCCATCTGATCTCCTCCCTTTTCTCACTGTTCAGTCTTTCCTTCTATTTTTCTTCTTATCTCCCTCCCTTATGTCCCTCACTTCACCTGATGCTCACCCATCACTCACTGAGTCTTTCTTTCCCTCCTCAGCCTTATCATCCATTTTCGCTCTTTTCAGCCAGCTTCCCACACTTTCCCCACCGCTCTCCTTATCTCTCTTGGTTTCCATTGTGGCGCATATTTCCTCTCTGCTCTCTCTGTCTCATTTGATGTGGGGTCACAAGGCTCACTCTGACTTGTTTCTGTGTGTGTGTATGTGAGTGAGAGAGAGTATATGTGTATACGCTGGCATGTGTGTGTGTGTGCGTCTTGGCATGTGTGTTTGTGTGTGTGTGGGCTGTATGTGTGTGTGTGTGTGTGTGAGTACACACATGTGTGTATGTGCTGACACTGACCCCGTTGGCGGTGCTGACTGCCTGGTAATAGATGCTGTAGCTCTTGTGGGGCAGCAGCGGAACGTTCCAGAAGCCGCTGTAGGTCTTGTTGTCGCCCACCACAAAGGAGCGGGCGCTCTGCAGCTGGCTGGCAGGGAACTGGGCACTGAAGTAGTAGCGTGAGCCCAGCTGACTGGCATTGAGGAAGTGCATGGGCAGCGGGTAGCAGCGCAGGATCTCAGCAGCACCGCGCGCCCGCCGAGGACGTTCCTCCTCCACCACCACCTGATACACACTGACAGAGAGGGAGAGAGGAGAGAGAGAAGGAGAGAGGGAGAGAGAGATGAAGGGAGAGAGAGTGAGAGAAGTGGGGAGAAATCGGAAGTGAGCGGAGAGCAGTGCCAGTTTACTCCAGATAAGGTAATAATGACAAAAATAATTAGTGAAGCATGATTAATATTTACACAAACAGTTTTTATGTGAAAATGCCCCCTGAGAAGAACATTGCTTCTCTATTCATTAAACATCACATAAATTGTATTATATCAATGTGTGTGTTTATGTGTATGAAAGACTGCACTAAACCAGCAGAGCGCACACACACTCTACTCATGAGTGTTTAATCAGGCACAGGGCACAGCCAAATCAGGGTCAGATCATCACAGCCTCCACTGTGGGAATGGATGAGGTAAAAACAGCGCACAGCCACAGATCTCTGGCTCCCTGCAGTCATGTGCTACTCTGATAGATGAGCTCCTTTCCTCTGTTCTGCTGAGGCGCTCTGCAATGAGAACGTAATGGCCCACGGTATCTATCAGCTAGTCTGTCCCCACCAGGGGTCCTGACTGCAACGAGTGCTGCTGCTGAGACTAAAAACAAAAAACTAGTCTAAAAGTTCCTTTCATCGAGAACATGCCGCACAATAGCAATGAGCGGGTCGATCCAAAGGAATGGAGGAAAATGAGAGCTGCAGGCAGGCTGGGTCAAAATCTCAGTAATTTTACCTATTCAAGTCATGTATCAGTTCATTGGTTTGTTTTTTGTGTGAGGATAAAATGCTCTCCTTGTCTCTTCATCGTCTCAAAAGCACGCAGGCTGCAAGTCAGAGACTACAGGATCTCCCGCCCGTATAACCAATATTTATATAATATACATAATCAATAATTTGTGTAGCAAAAATGATAGCCTGTCATGCACCTCCTAATATTTGATCTATTACCTGTATAGCCTAGTTAAATGTTTATGTGAGATTATATTTGAAAAGAAATTGAGAAATTATATTTGAAAAAACTAGCATTCGGCTCCCTCTGTGCAAGACATTTTGAGCCTGCATAACCTAAAAAGGTAGGCTGTTTGTTCTTAGTCTTAACCCCCAACTGTGGAGCAAAATTATAAAACTCTCTGTCTTCATATTTTCTAAGCATTTGTGTTCATAAAGCAAGTTCTGTGTTCAGTATCCAACCAACTTAATGGCTCTTTGTGCTAACTGATGGTTCAATATGGCTAATAATGGAATACGGATATGGATAACGGATGGAAAGTCCAGATGTTCTCAGGCTTTATTGATTCCTGTGCCTACATGCACATGTTGGGGTGTGTTTGCGTGCTCTTGTGAGTGAGAGAGATAGAGAACGAGAGATAAGTGTGGGGTTTATAGCCTTAGTTTACACATCTTTAAAATGTTTACTTGTTTGTTTCCCTATATATTTCTTTTTGGAACATTTTGCCATTCAGTGATTGATAACAAAAATGCTATAGAATCCTGAGAGCAAGGTGAGCAAATTCCTCTGGTAAGGACACCTTGGTTACCATATGTTTTTCTCTAGGTTAACGCAAATCAAAACATAGACTCATTGGTTTCTTTTTGATTTTCTCTGCTCGTTTTAGTGAGTTGAGTCAGGTTGGGTGAAAAATCAGTGCGCAATTTTGCAGATCTGGCAGAGCAGGTTGGCTGTCATGATGGGTCGAGTTGGTTAAAAATCACTGACCCGCACATCACTAATACACAACATTGCTGCTCATCACTGTGCAGTATGTGAGGGTGATCGCATGCAAACAACGTATGCACACACACACACACACACACACACACACACACAAGTGCACACATGCACACACACACACAATACTGCTCACGTAGTCTTGCTCTCCAGCTATGCTACATTAACATACACAATACACAGAAAATTTGGTCTTTAATAAATCAAAGTTTGAAAGGTCAGATTTCTCCAATTATTTCTCCAATTATTTGGATTATCTGTGTGTGTGTGTGTGTGTGTGTGCAATACACACAAAAGAAACAGTCATAAAACATTCATACTATTACAACCCACACATCAGAAACAGAAAGGCATCATAACATAACCACACACACACACACACATATAAAAGATGGCCCATTTTTTTGCAGGATCTCATGTTGACTAATGCTGATGTGACCTTTGTACAGGCTAATCTGTAATAAGCTGTGAGTTTGTCTAGTGTGTTTGCTGGGATGGGAAAAGGTTATGGTTGAATAGAAAGTGTGTGGGTCTATGGGCACAGGACTTAATGAGGCCACTGGATGCTGGAGCCTCACCAAGGATCCCAACTGGCCTTTGCCTTCACTGCTCTGATGCCACCATTCTCAGATTCTCCATCTCTCTCTCTACACACACCAGCAGAAGAGCAGATAGAGACACTCTGCATACAGTTAGTCTAACCACACACACATATACACACTCTCTCTCACACACACACACACACATACAAACACACACACACACCACAAAAAAATACTATGGCCAACAAACCAACCCACCCACAGAAACAGCAGCCCAGCTGGCCTATGCCTGTGCAGCTCTGCTCACCACCATCTCTCCCTATACAGACCAGCAGTGAATCAAAATCGTCAAACGTCTACCTCAAAGCCCAATCAAACACAAATGTCAAACTATCACAGTTAGCAAGTTCACCTACATAGGCCACCAATATGCACTCTCTCCTGAAGCCCTATGTCACCCGACGACTGCTTCGCTCCTCTAAGGAACGTTTTCTAGCACGGCCAACACCTTGTGCAGGTCAATCCAGACCAGATCAACTGATACCTTCTCCACCTTCAAGAAACTTGTGAAGTCCCAGCTCTTCCAAAAATATCTCCTGGTGTAAACTTTGAGAATGCACTTAATTTAATTTCTCTGCACTATTGCACTTTCAACTTAAAATGGTGCAGTTTCCATGTTAGCAATATGCACTCCTTGTTCGTTCTTTCATTGTTGTAGCTTGAATGTTATCCTCTTTTGTAAGTCGCTTTGGATAAAAGTGTCTGCTAAATGCCTAAATGTAAATGTAATTTATGTAATGTAATTCATTTCATGTCTACATCCACCTTATTTTGTATCAGTATATCTTACTGTAGCATAGGACTGTTACCTCACAGAGTCTGACAAATATTTGCATTATGCCCATACAGCTTGTATAAAGATACAGGTAGACATGCAGTGCATGCACATGCTCTCTCTCTCTCTCTCTCTCTCTGTGTGTGTGTGTGTGTGTGTGTGTGTCACACACACAGAAGACCTTCTTTCTGACTGATGGTTACGTTTCACACAAGGCTAATAACAGCAGGCACACTGTTTGTTTGTGCCATAAAAAGGGAGGAGTGGAGAATAAGTAGCAATACTCTAGGGCAGGTAATCCTTTCACAAGGATTTACTTGCATCTCAGTGGAAGTCTACAGTAGTCTTTTTTTCCTTCTCTGCTTCACTGAATTCATAATCAAAAGAAGTGCTCTGGAAAGCTCTGCAGAGCTTCAAGCCTTTACTAACTGTCTATAAATCATTAATAACCACAGTTTGCCCTTAACGCCATTCAAGCTGGGCTTGGTCCTTTGTGGTCACATTTTAATCGGGTGAACCTGCTATAAAAGACTTTGTGTGTGTGTGTGTGTGTGTGTGTGTGTGTGTGTGTGTGTGTGTGTGTGTGTGTGTGTGTGTGTGTGTGTGTGTGATACACACCAAGAGCAGAAAAATAACAGTGCAGTGGCAGTTCTGGTACAAATGAAATCTCTCTATTCTCTGCTTGTGGTAGATAAATCTAAACACTTCAAACATAGCAATTTCCCCTCTGAAGCTTAGAGGAGATGCTATGATGCATTGCTTTCCTTCTTTCTTTCTTTATTTCTTTCTTTCTTCAGTGTGTGTGTGTGTGTGTTTGTGTTTGTAGGAGTATATGTGTGTGTTGGGGAGGTTGGGTTTGTGTTTGTAGAAGCATGTGTGTGTGCACGTGTGCGTGTGTGTGTGTGTGTGTTTGTAGGTGTATTTGTAAGTGCACATTACATGGTCTCTGTCACAGGCATGACTGATACAGCTCTAGTAGCTCAGGTCTATAGGGGACTATGAGACTCCACATGGCCTGAGTGGGTTCAACACAATCTGCATTCAAAACTGAATGAGTCTGGGCACGTTCACCAACACATTAAAAATCAGGCACCAGAACTGAAGCACCTTGGTTCACTCCTGCCTATAGGTGCCCTCCTCCCACACCTCCACCATTCCCAAGCTCCTGGGTGGTTTGATGACTGGCAGAACACACCTCTAAGGTGATTGAAACTGCTAGAGATAGAAACAGACGCAAGGCGCAGACGGTGCAGAGGGGAAAGACTTCTCAAACACTAGCAGCACTGTCAGAGACAGAGCCTCTTCACAGACGTCTGGGAGTTGCTTTGGAAGGCTCACATGGAAGACTAAGACTTAGATGAAGTTAGACAAAGAGATGAGGAGAGAAGAAGAGAGGAGTGCAAATCAAAAACAGTGTGTCCTTGGCACTCCAGATTTGAAGTTGAGCAGAGCTAGCTCTAGCACAGACTCCTGCTGAGACTAGAAGGCATCAGACCTATGGGTTGGCAGAGCCCGGATAAAAAAACACAAAAAACAACAAAAACTAATGATCAACACCTGTGGATAATTGACCATAGCTAAGTGTGTGTGTGTGTGTGTGTGTGTGTGTCTATGCATATGCATGAGTTCCGCTGAAATATTTATGTTATGGGTAATTATTCCTGTCATATTTAATGTTTATCTTCACCCTTGAAAAAACAGCACACACACACACACACAGTTTTATGCTGTAACCAGCACACACACACATATATACATACACACACACACACACACACACACACACACATTTTTATGCAGTACAGCACACATTATTGTCATTAAAGAATCAGCTCAACCAAACGTAAAACATGTCAAAACAAAAAACTATTAATGAAAACATTTTATTAACACATAAACAGCTTCCACCCTGCTTCTAAAGCCTCCCTACAGGGAGCACATTGTCTCAACAGGTCAGTGCTCGCCCAGATGTGATTCTGTGCTGGCCCAGATCCTGAGCGCATGTCTCTGCAATGTTAATGAGATGTAGGGGCAGAATTAGTGCATTGTAATGACAGTGATTAATGGCAGTATGAAAGGTGTATGAATGTGGATTTAACACAGCTGGTGATGGATGAAGTGGCTCCTGGTCACATGCTGCCATTTTAAAACCCCCTCCCCTTTCTCTCCAGCAGATCAGCCAGGGCTCTCCTAGGATCAGTGTGTGTGTGTGTGTGAAAGAGAGAGACAGTGGGAAGGTGTGTGTGTGTGTGTGTGTGTGTGTGTGTGTGTCTGTGTGACTATGGGAAGGTGTGTGTGTGTGACAGCCATGGTTTTGTTCTTCATAAATGAGGAAGAGACAGTAATGCTGGTAGACAGAGATGGAGATGGAACAGGGACAAATAGAGTTCCAGATCCACAACCACACCATGGTTCTCCCATTCCACCAAGGTTCTCTTGTTAGTGCAGCCACTATGGACAAGGACTAAGTGAAAACTTTTGGAACAAAACTCTCAACCATTCAGACCAGTGAAGCTAATGCAAATGCTTTTGGGGTTGGTGTGAGTGGGCGAATTTCTGGACTATTGATAAGATGTTCTCATGGATCCTAAGGCATGATGTGCCATAACTGACTGACAGGAGCAACGTCTTAATCCTCTTAAAGTGACAGTAATGCACACGCTCCGCTCTCGCTCTGACTCTCTGCCATGTGCCCTGTGGACATGATCTAAGCACTCTGATTTGAGCCTGGCATCCAGTGGATATTTAACGTGCCATATTGCTTATCATGGTAATTACAGAAAATATGTAATCAAAACACTCTATCTACACACACACACACACACACACACACACACTCTCTCTCTTGCTGGCATACATCCCTGGTGTTCATTACAAGTGCATTACTGGCAAAACACTGCATGGTTGATACTTGCAGTATGAAGCTCTTTAGAAATAAGACTGGGATTCCATTAGACTGGCAGATGAGTGTGTGGCAGATTCAGGGGATCCATCTGGGCTTTAAGATGCTGCAGCAGCCAGCTGGATTAGCCTCCATCAAACCCAATCAGAGGATGACAGGTCCAACAGCTTCTCATGAACTACAACAGTTCACAAAATTCATCTACTGCGCCTACTAACTATCTTCTCACTACTCAGGTCTGCTATCTTCAAGTTTACAATGAGTATAGGCATATGGGATTGCAATATGCATGGATATGTGTGTGTGTGTGTGTGTGTGTGTGTACCTGATTGGAGCTCCTCTGCTCTTAGCTGGCTTCAGGAGAATAGTCACAGTGCTGTCAGTCTGGTTGATGGACGGTTCTTGATCGTACGCAGGCATAGAGGGAGCTGAAACACACACACACACACACACAGACAAAAGAACAAACAATCAGGTGTATATCAGTGACTTAAAAGTTATTCTACCACTCTCACCCTCGTAACGACACACACACACACACACACATCACTGTAGCTGGGTTGCTTTGCTCAGTTTTGCTTTAGATTTTTTTCTCTCTCATTCTCTTTGCTTCTTACTCCCACAGTCATACAAACACACATCAGTTGCTAAATCACTCAACAGCATGCAAAGCATCATGAGTCAAAAGACTTGCCCCCCGTTCTCTCCCCCCCTTTCCCTTCCTCTCTTTCTCTCTTTGTCCAACATTCTTGCAGTTTATCATTTCCTACAGCCAGACATCAGAATCTTCAAACATTCTTTTTCTTACTTGTTACCTTTCTCGCACATATTTGCTTGACAATTTCTTCAAAATTCAATTCTGCTCAAAACTCTTACTCTAAATCAGTAACTTTTGTGGAAATAAAGATATACGCTTACACGCACACCCACAGAAACAAACCTACAGTGTGCAAATGTGACATTGTGATATGTGACGTATGTGTGTGTGTGTGTATGTGTATCAGACCGCTACCTGAGATGTATGTAGTGGCCTGTATGTGTGTGAGTGTGTGTGTTCTCCTACCTGAGATGCGTGTGGTTGCCTGGGTGATGGCGGGTGGCCCATAGCCCTTGATGGTGCTGGCCCTGAGGGTGAAGGAGTAGGTGGAGCCGGGGTAGAGGCCCAGGAACACATGGGACGTCTCGTTGCCATGTTTCACCACACGCCCGCTCTGATTGGTCAGATCTAGTGCCAGGTCAAAAGAGCTCACTGCCTTATAGGAGATCTATCAGGGACACAAACATAAATATATAAGCTCAATATTGCCACCCTGCAGGGCAGGAGGTTTTCATGCTCAGTGTTAACAACAGTGAGCTGTGCACTGCATTCAAAGTACTTTACCTGAACTAATGAAAGATTTACATGCTTCATATTATTACGATCACATTATTTTAATATATTTAACTGTTTGTGAAGGATGATTATCAGGATTAGCCTTTTTTACCATTTCAGACACACAACTACTATGAAACTCTTGAGATATGAGTCTACATCACCTCTCTGAGCTTTTCCCTGTCACAGCCTGCAAGGCAGAGGAGGCTTCCTAAAAGGCTTTTTCTATTTGATAGATAATGGAGTCTATCCATCAAGCCCACTTCTAAACACACTTTCATTCTGCTGCTAATCAGAAGCCTTCAATATAATTCTAATTAGTGAACACAAAGGAAGTGTTCTTTTGAAAGGGCAGCTAATTCAGCCTCCATCAAATTCCACAGCGCTTCAAGGAGCTCTTCATATGGCTCTTAATCTGAAAATGTCATAGGCTACACTTCCAAATCTGATTATTTCAAATTCCTGGAACAAATGGCAATGGTTATTTGCTTTTATTTAACTCTGGCACTACCTCTGAGACTTTGCATCTTCAACATCATCACTGTGTTTTATTCATGCTTGTATGACATAGGCATGTGACCAAACGTACAATTTGCCTACAAACAACTACAAGCAACACTAAATATTCAATAACAAAGCTCATTATTGTCTTACCAATCATTACAAAGATATCAGATTATGGGCAATGTAGCACTTCATCAATTTCATTAGCATTCTTCTATAGCACATGGAGTCTAAAGCTCTTGTAAGGGGTCTAAATGAGTGCTAAATGATCTGAAGACTGGCAGTGGCCCAGTGATCTGAGGGAGAGATGACCTGTCAGTTGCCTTCACTCACTCCTTAGTACTCAGAGGATAAGACCAGCAGTTACTATGAGAACAGGAGAACGGGGGGGAGGGGGGGGGGGCAGAGAGAGAGAGAGAGAGAGAAGCAGAGAGAGAGAAAGAAGAGTTCAGATCAGCAGCCACTATAAGCCAAGACCACTGAGGTTAGATACAGAAGACAGAACTTTAGAGAGTGATAGAAAGAGACAGAAAGAGAGAGAGGGAGAGAGAGAGAGAGAGAGAGAGAGAGACAGAGAAAGAGAGAGAGGTGGGTAACGTGTGGTGGCTGTGGCAGGAGCAGTGGAGGTGAGCTGTGATGTGCTGTGATATCTGGGGCTGATATGTGAGCTTGTCTCTGGGATCTCACTTTGAGGCCCTTTGATACGGACAAATCAAAGAGTAGGATTCAGGCTTCAAGGCCAACAACTTCTGGGGACTAAACTCAGTCTCACACTGTTTGATTGAGCTGGTAGCAGAATCAGAATGAGTGAGACAGATAGAGAGAGAGACAGACAGAGAGAGAGAGATTAAAAAGTTTAAAGAAAACCTGAATTTCACAGCAACACAGTGTTTTGAGAGCAGTCAGTTAATGACTTGCCTACAGTATTATTCACTTGGCCGTGCAGCACACAACCTTAACTCTCTCATTCACAGATCTACTTTGCATTTTAGGATCTCAGATGAATTAAGATAAACATAAGCATGAATGTACCCACCACCCATTCTGCTGATGTCTATAATGAAATGACACTAAATTGGGTTGAACTGTAGTGTTGGATCATGTTTAAGTCTCAATTAAGTCTCTTGGGGAAATATGGGTGGATTGCGTCAGACCCTTCACAATTAAAATTGAGATTTCTGAGCTAGTCAAAGCTGTCTGTACCACTAGTTTCAAAAGAGCTGTATGTCTTCTCATAGGATTGCAATTGTGTTGGGTGCAGCCACTCAGCACATGCACTGAACAGAACTGGTCTAGCATTAGTTGGTTAGCGTGCTAACTTTCGTGGACATCTGGGCAACACAGACCACTGGCATTTTTGTCAAAACGTTTGCTCCTCTCTTGCTACTTCAGGTTATTCCTGCGTGCTATAAAGAAGACATCACATAAAAAGCACATAACACCCATATATGTAGCATAGGTGTGGTGTTTTTCTAGTTCTTTGAGTCCTTTGGTGAACCTCTGTCTCTCACCTCACACTGAGTGTAAGCAAATAAATTTGGTGTTTACATAGTTCTTTGAGACCTTTGGTGATATCTCTGTCTCTCACCTCATACTGAGTGATGACCCCGTACGTCTGAGCCGGCTCTCTCCACTTCAGGACGATCTTCTCCTCATACGCACTGGCCTGGATGGAGTCCAGTGGCACCGCACCAGGGACTGATGGGAAATGAAGTCCAGAAGAACCCACACATGAACACAGATCACTGAAGCTTTTCAAAACATCATCACTAGCTACTATCTCTGAGAATCATGTTGGGGAATGCTGCAAATATAGACAAAGATGGTGTGTGAGGAGGCTTCACTCACTCCTCAGTACTCAGAGGAGAAGAGAGAGCACAGGAGCTCAGACCAGCAGTTACTATGACAACAGGTCATTGAGGAGAGAAAGAGAGAGAGAGGGTGACAGAGAAAGAGAGAGAGAGCGAGAGGGCGACAGAGAGAGAGAGAAAGAGAGAGAGAGGGTTACAGAGAGAGAGAGGGGGGTGGGTGACAGAGAAAGAGAGAGAGAGAAAGAAAGAGAGAGAGAGAAAGAAGAGTTCAGATCAGCAGCTTTGGGTGCATTAAGTGTCAATGTGCAAAGCAGCTGTGCATCAAAAGGTCAAACAAACCTTTTTCTCTGTATTATTCCTCTTAATTTATGATTCCTCCAAATCATTCTGGACTTGGTTAGGTGATGTTAAGACTTTTGGGCCTAAAGGTGTTGGAGAGGCTATTGTAAGTCATCCCTCCCTCTGTCCCTTTCTCCATCACTTTAAATCCATCCCACCGTCCACTATCTCTCTCCCTTTGTGTGTGTGTGTGTGTGCTCACCGTCCTCGTCGGTCTGGACGTGGATCTCTGCGGACTCCTTGCTCCCCTCTGGGTTGTGGAGCAGCAGGCGGAGGGTGAGGTTGGTGAAGGGCGTGAGGTTGTGGATGGTGTGCTGTGGCGTGGTGCTCAGCGTGTCCAGACACAGCTCCTCCCGCTGCTGCTGCTGCTGCTCGCCGGCGCCCCCCGCCACACGCTCTCGGTACTGCACCGTCAGGTTGTAGCTGTGGCAGCGCGTCACGTTGTAGCCAAACGCCTCCCAGCGCACCGTCACCTGTCTGGCTTTGACATCCACCACCTCCACCTGACGTGGGCCCTGCATGGGCTCTGCAAGAAGAATCAAGGAGTTTTATTGCCACAGACACAGAAATACTGTGTATAAAGCATGTAAGACACACAACTGAACACACACACACACACACACAAGAAAACCACAATCACCATCATCACCAACATAGACATTAAAAATATTTCATAGTCCATAGGCCACAGACAGAGTCAGGCTTTAAAAATGAGATGTCTCCCTCTTACAACCAAACATTTCAGTGTCTCCAATGAACTTTAAACTTGCATTAGAAATGAAGTTTGTTTCACAATGCATCTGTCTGCAGGTCGGCTACATAACTCACTCACTAAACAGCTCATTGATCAGAACCTGCCGGGAAGCCCTGAGCATTTCCGCTCCGTAACTCAAACAAAGGCCCAATAGACTGCAGCTCTTTGTCTGATTAACTGCCTTTTAAATGCATTTAAAAAGCTGCATTGTGATTCAGAGCCAAAGGTTAATGCTGCCACTGACTCACTCTCTATTCATGAGGCTGTACAGCAGGAGAACAACTAGCAATGAAGTGAGAAAATGTAATATGGAGCTACAAGGAGGTCCAGTCAGCATGCTGCAGGTAACAGCCTCAAACAGGTGTTTACAACACTGTTCCTGATCACACAAATGTCTCCTTTACCACAGGAGCCTGTATCACTGTATTACATGCACACACACACACACACACACACACACACACACACACACACACACATGCATGCACATATTTAAAAGCACAGACAGTCTGTCAACTCCATCTTATGCTCGGGAGAAGTGGTCAAGGCATACTCACATGCACACTCTTTTTTGGAAGTATCTCTTTTTTACTCTCTCTCTCTATCTCTCTCTCGTTCCCTCTCTCTAAACACCCTTCCTCTCTCCTCATCATCTTCATGTCTGCCACGCAGCTCCTTCCTCTCTCTGTCTGCCTACACTGACTTTCTCTCTCTCTGTCTCTCAGTCTCTCTCCAATAGCTCTCTCCGTCTTCTGGGACAGAAGCAACCAGAGCTCCCAGAAATAGGATCAATTTCCATTTCAGGTGAAATTCAAACTCCATTTTCTCTGGAACTCTACGCTTTCCCAGTTATTAGTCAGGCAAAGCTCAATTTCCCATAACTGGCCTCTCCAACTGTGAACGTGCATGGGCACGTTAACACACACACACACACACACAACCTTTTTAAAAATGACAGCATTCATGGCTCCAGCTCTATATTTTAAATCTAAGGACATTGAACATTAGCACAACACACACATAGTCAAGAATCCTATTCAATCAGACTGTGTAATTTGTCAGCATGTCATGGTCCTTCATTCAGACAACAAATAAACAGCATCTTGTAATCTTCAGTGAAATTCTCCTGACAGCACCGCAAATGATTTGAGATTCTGTGGCCATCCTAAAGCAGCATTCAGTTTTCAGCATTCAGTTCAGTTTTCTGTTGTCTTATGACAGTGACCTTAGAAATAGAAATACAAAATGTGTGTGTGTGTGTGTGTGTTTGTGATTTCTGTGCATATTCTAATGTTTAAAGACACTATTTTACATACTACAACCCAGCCTCTACTAGTGCTGACTATGTATCAAATAGTGCAGACTGGAAGCTGTCTGACTGTTATTTTCTCCCTGGACAAAGAGAAGAAACGATCATTGATTTTCAGAAGTCTGTTTTCACTGCCTTACAACTCTCCACTGATTTTTTTTCCTTCAACCCCCGCCCTCCGCGCCATTTTGTGGAAATGAGACACCAACTGCAGCAGCTATTGATTTCTACAACTACTCTGTTACCTCTGTTAGACCTGATTAGAGAGGAGAGAGATTTGTATGCACTAAATACCAGAAGTGGTCTCATTTTGTGTTTTGTATTACATTTGCGTGTTAAATAATAGACATGTTGCAGTGTGTGTGTCTGTGAGCATGTGTGTGTCTGTGAGTGTGTGTGTGTGCCTGCATGTGTGTGTCTGTGAGTCTGTGAGTGTGTGTCTGTGTGTGTGTGCCCGCATGTGTGTGTCTGTGAGAGTGTGTGTGTGTGCCCGCATGTGTGTGTGTCTGTGAGTGTGTGTGTGTGCCCGCATGTGTGTGTTTGTGAGTGTGTGTGTGTGTGTGTGTGTGTGTGTGTGTGTGTGTGTGTGTGCCCGCATGTGTGTGTCTGTGAGAGTGTGTGTGTGTGTGTGTGTGCCCGCATGTGTGTGTCTGTGAGTGTGTGTGTGAGTGTGTGTGTGTGTGTGTGTGTGTGTGTGTTCATGCGCAAACACCGTGCATGCATGTTTGTGTGTGGGTTTCCAGGAGAGCCATCCAGAAAAAAGGAGTTTGAAATCCCTCTATTTGCGGAACTATCAGCAGGCAGCAGTCCACTCAACACAGCTCCACTGAGAAGCAGAGAGGGGAGGAGGCCTGGCAAACCACGGTAATCAAATAATAGCCATGAACACACACACACACACACAGGTTGGTGAAGGGCTTGAGTATTTGTGTGTGAGTATTTGCGTATATATCTGTGTGTGTCTGAGTGTGTGTATGATCTAAACAGACACCAACAGCAGTCTGGCGGCACCGAGAACTCTGTCTATAAGGAAATATCAGAAACTCATTGATTCAAGTGTCCACTTTAACATCACTTAAAGTGGTTAAAATATAATATGTAGATGTTATTGCAGCCTGTGTGTCATTACAGCATACAGATGGCATTAATCAAATTTTGAACTTTAAACTCTACTGTACTGATCATACATACCTCTCATGCATGTACACCTACGCATGTACACACACATACACCCCACACACACACCCCTCACACACACACACACACACACACACACACACACACACACACACACACACACACACACACAGATACACACACAATCTAGAGCGTATTGTTGTGCAGTTAGAGTAAATCATCACCTGCCACCTCTCTCATGGTGCTAATTGAATCATTTGACTTTGACATTTGGGAGCCACTATTAGTGGCTTTTCATCATTGCTGTTTGGCATTTAAATAACATTTCCTAAATGATCAGGCTGCTACACAATGCAACACACACCACCAGGACAGGATGTCCTCTGAGTGTTTAGAAATCTATGTGTGTGTGTGTGTGTGTGTGTGTGTGTGTGTGTGTGCGTGTGTGTAAAAAAGGTGGTATCAGGGAGTCCCTGAGGAAACATGGCATAGAGAGAGGCATCACTCCCACATGAAGGGGAACAAACTCAGCATGTCTGCAAAAGGGAAACTACACTGGAGCATAGCATGTGTTTTACTGTGTGTGTGTGTGTGTGTGTGTGTGTGTGTGTGTGTGTGCGCGCGTATGTGTGTGTGTGTGCGCGCATGTTTGCCTGCGCATGTGTGTCTGTGCGCACGCATGTGCGCGTGTGTGTTTGTGAGTATGTGTGTGCGTATGAGACAGTGATATAGAGCTCTGTGTGTATCCCAGCTGCAGTGCCCGATGAATGATTCTCTTATCAGATTCACCGCAGGCCAACACAGCTCTGCTCTAAGAGGGGCTTTATCAAACACATCTCACTCCCCCCCCCCCCCCCTTTGGTCCCTTCCTCCACACAGAGAAGATATCTGTATTCATGGTCAGATCCACCCTTAACTCCCCCAGAAACATGTGCTTAAGCAGTTTAATCTCCCTCTACCTCCAGCCCAACCTCTCTACTACTCCTGTTCTTCTTTTCTATTATCTCAATGACCCTTTGTTTACAAACACACACACGCAGACACACACACACACACACACAGACTCATTACGTGTGTGTGAGAGGTCATTAGTGCTGTATGTCTCTGGTGTCTGCAAGGCAACCTGTGACCCCTCCTGTGTCCAAATCCAGACCCCGTCAGACACACACACACACACACACACACGCGCATGCACGCACGCACACACACACACACCGCCTGGGGGCCTGAGTGCACGGCCACTCAATATACTGGGGAACAGCAACTGCACTTGCTTCTGTTTATAATAATATCCTATTAGCAAACATCCTTTTAAAAGATTAAAAAGTGATTAACCAAAACACACACACACACACACACACACAAGCACTATTTATGATGCGGGCAGAAACTTTTGTTGTCTGAATAATGTCCTTGAGGTGCTCACAATATGTCATTTTTCTAAACTAGGAAGGATACACAAATACTTTTCTTCCCATTCTTTTCATTCTGCGCTCTCTGATAACCTTCGAGGCTGAGCGCTATGCTCAATCTACCCCCCTTTATCCCCACCCCACAATGGAGAGCTACATCAGAGCCACTTACACACCAGAAAAAAACACACCAAACATACATCACAAACACATACACACACACAAACTGACAGCGGCAGGTAGAGAGAGAGAGAGAGAGGTAGATAGATAGATAGATAAAGAATAAAGAAAGGGGAGAGAGGTAGACAGAGAGCAAAAGAAAAACATCAAGGAACACAGACTGGGCAAATGAGAAAAAAGTTCCTATTGGCAGAAAAGGAGTAGCCTTGCGTGTCGTGGGCAGCACCAATGGCGTGTCTCAGGCATCAATGCGAATGCTAAAAGGACCTCCCTCCACCGCTTCGGTCCAACTCAAGGTGAGTGTGTGAATGGGTGTGTGTGTCATAACGAATCTAAAGGGGCAAGTGTGTGAATGTGTGTGTGTGTGTGTGTGTGTGTGTTTCATAACCAGTCCAAAAAGACAGCAGCGTTCACCCTGAACCACATCATGACCTTTCCGCTCCTCAAAACGCAAATGTTTACTTGTGTGTTTCTAGGTTGACAAAGGAAGTCTCTGTGTCTTTGTATTTGTGTGTGTGTGTGTGTGTGTGTGCTTGTTTATCACATGGCTGTGTGTTTTGAGATTAACACAGAGTCTTTACAGACATAAAGTAGTACTATGTCTGATTTTATTTTAGAGATTGAAGGATATTTCATATTTTCAACTTATTAAACCTATTTGGTGATGACATTATAGCCTACAATGTACTTCTTGGGCTACTTCTGTTCAGGGGACAACATAATGTACACACACACATATACACACACACACACAGAACATACATGCTGTCGACAGGGGCCGCTCAGGTTCAAGCGATGGCAATGCTCTAATTCCGATCTGAGCCGCCAGGTTTCCATGCCGATAAACTTCACCTCTCTACTTAGAAGCGTCACATTCTACTTAGCCGAGCTAAACCAGTATGTAGGCTAAAATGCTAATGCTGTGTGTGTGTGTGTGTGTGTGTGTGTGTGTGTGTGTGTGAGAGAGAGAGAACAAGAATGTGTATCTGTGTACACACAGGGTAAAGCATCTTTAGGTGTAATATAACACCAGGTCATTACTTTGCAATTCTAAAGAGAGAGGAGCAACTACTGAAACAGTTGATAGTGACACAGTGTGTGTGACACATTGACAGTTATACTATTAAATAATTAAGTACACTTGATATCAGCTGCTTGCAGGCTGATAATGACAGCATAACAGTGAGGAGTCACATCTTGTGTGTGTGTAAGTTATTAGCCCATTAGCAGAGCCATTACTTTCCCTCCTGATCTCAGTCCAGTCCCAGTTCCCGGAGGCCCCTCCTCCACCATTAGCAGTGAACAAACAGCTGTCTAATAACTGACCTCAGGTCAGTGATGTGTGCTGGGGCCCTGGCTTGTCAACATTAACTTCAATGCCACAGCACACAGCACCTCTGTGGTGGCAAGGTCAGCCATTACAACTGAAGCCTTGACCCACGGGCATTACCTGGACAGTGATAGAGAGGACTGCTCTTTGTGTGTGTGTGTGTATTTTACTGATAATGTGCATACTGTAACAAGCCTAGAAATCTAGACGTACCCTAGAAAATAGTCTAGCCATGCACTATAGGCCTCAGTAGGTCTTCTGCCAAAACTTGACCAATCACAATGTTCTATCGTTGAGCAGGCTTGGCACAATGACGTCAGGGCTGTGATGGTGCAAAACAACTAAGAATGCTGTGACCAAAAAACAACAGTCATTTGAACCGTCATCAGCTTTGGCATTGACTTTAGAAGAGTTAGACTTGGGCTCTTCTCTGAAAGTTTAGCAGAAAAAGTTATTTGTTTCAAAGAATGATATATTTGTTGTCTTGCTGATGTTGCTCTGATAGGTGGGAGCACTATCCTATGTATGCAGAGGCAGTTTGAAAGATAAATGCTGATCACGCACCTAAGACTGAGCCCGGTCTATCAGTCATGTCCAGACTATACATTTTGCACACCTTCCATCTAAAATCAAAAACCCCTTGCTGACTTTTCTAGCTGTTGCTAAGAAAGTAGTCCTCCAGAACTGGAAATCAAGGAATTCCTGTCACATCACTCACTGGACCAACTTAATTTCTGAATTCATTATAATGGAAAAAAATCACGCTCACCAAAGAAAGGATATGTTAGCCTTTGAAGATATCTGGAAATCATTCATAACCTTTTTCAAATCCAGCCAAACATTGCCTGTAATCGCATATATTCCTTTTGACCAATTTCAACATCTCCAAAAGTAACTACTTATCTGCCCTGTCCAAGCTGACTGTCTCTTGTCTGTCTGTCTCTATGTCCTGTCCTCACAGTGTGGTCTAGTCCCACTATCTTGTTTCATGTATGTCTGTCATTTGTCTCATGCTGTTTTTCTGTTTCTGTATGTTATATATAAGCCCTCTTTCTACATGTGATACAAACGTGAATGTAAATACTAGGGGTGGTGGTGGGTTAAAAAAAAGTTGTAGTAACTATCAGGCTTTGAGGACAAAATAAACGGTCTGAATTCACACAGAAAAGGCCAACAACAACAATCCCATCTGTCCATCACAGCCAAACACATCAGTGTTTCCATGGTGTTGTCCCTCAGCTTCCTATTCACAAAAGAGTGAGTAACAGTGAACACAATGGAGCACTGAGAGCAGTGGAAAAAAGGGAGGGAGAGGAGAGGAGAGGAGAGGAGAAGAAAGGAGAGGAGAGGAGAGGAGAAGAGAAGAGAAGAGAAGAGAAGAGAAGAGAAGAGAAGAGAAGAGAGGAGAGGAGAGGAGAGGAGAAGAGAAGAGAAGAGAAGAGAAGAGAAGAGAAGAGAGGAGAGGAGAGGAGAGGAGAGGAGAGGAGAGGAGAGGAGAGGAGAGGAGAAGAGAAGAGAAGAGAAGAGAAGAGAGGAGAGGAGAGGAGAGGAGAGGAGAAGGTCTCCCTTGTACTGCTTGAACAAGCCCTGCCCACCACAGGAAGGTTAAAACACTCATTAGAGCCAAATGTAAATAGTCCTCTTGCTGCCTAATCACCTAAAACGCCCCTGTGGACAATGATGATGAATTGGGGAAGGAGACGCACACACAACGGCTTACACAAGGACCTTGGAGATGAGCACACACACACACACACACACAACAAACAGCTTACACAAGGACCTTGGAGATGGGCACACACACACACACCCACACACACACCTACCTGTGAATTTGGTTTTGGCCCTGAGGGGTGGTCCAGAGACACCAATGCACACAAACAAACACGCACACACACACACCCCTGCACTTGGTCTTGGCTCTGAGCAGTGGTCCAGGGACAATAGTGCACACACACACACACACACACACATCCCTACCTGCACACTTTGTCTTGGCTCTGAGTGGCGGTCCCGGGGCGCCAGTTCCCCCCTCCAGGGGCCTGGTGAGCAGCACGCTGATCTCGTACTCGGTGTCGGGGTCCAGGTGGCCGATCTTGTGCGTGGCCTTGTCCACAGGCTGCAGGTCGTACATGCTGCCACTCAGGGTGCGGTACTCCACCTCACGGTTCACGATTGGGCCGTCACCGTTGATGGAGTTGGCGTTGAGCTGGATCCACAGGTAGGTGGCGCCAACCGCCGTCAGCTGGGGAGGAGCGATGGGGACGGGGGGCTCTGGGGGTGACAGGGGCAGAGACAGAGAAAAGAAGTCAACAACAAACATTTCTATCATTCTATTTTCATCCATCCATCCATTCTGTCTATCTATGTATCTATCTATCTATCTATCTATTCCTTCACAGCCGATAGTGAGATGAACAACAGTAGAACATGGCAGAGGACAATATTGACAAACACAGAGAAGAGAAAAACATCTGAAAAAGGTGAAGAGGTCTGGGAAGACTCCTTTTTGTCCTTCACAGCAGGAGCAGAGATGGAGGATTGAGATCATCAACTGATGATGACATTTCCAAACATGGAGAATAAAGAAATAACATCTAAAAGAGGTGAAGAGGGCTAGAAATATTCATTAAAATTCATTAAAAATGAACTAATCTCACTGTTCTCTTCACAAAAGACAATGGAAATAATATATCATACACAAATCCACCAAGTGCTTATCCATAATGCAGATTATTACACTGTAATCAAACACAGAGGAATTAATGATGATAGCTAGAGGAGGATGTCAATGAGGCAGCATCCACGTGATCTCTACACAAGAGAAGGGCGGTAAGTTCAATGACTGATTAAAGCCAACACTTTAAGAGTGTCTGCATGTGTGATCAGTGCCTTCCAATAAGTATGTCAAGTCTGCGAGCAGAGCTGTGTGTATGTGCGTGTGTGCGTGTGTGTGTTTAGAGTGTCTGAAGGTGACACAGATGGTTGTTCCATTGTGACCCCATCCTGCAGCCCCTAAATTCCTCCTAATCCCCTCGCACTGGCCGCAAATCAAACATCACCTCACATAAACCACCTAATCCCATCTCCTCCTCACACACACCCACCCACACACACACACCACATGCATGCACACACACACACACACACACACACACACACCACATGCATGCACACACACACACACCACATGCATGCACACACAAACACACACACACACTGTGTTGGAAAGGAAACACTAAGCTGCAGGAGCAAAGGTGAGACTGAAAAGAGGGGAGAGAGAGAATGATCAAAAAGGCAGAGCATCTTCAAGCTGTTGGCTAAATCTCCTCTAGACCCATTCTCTCTCTTTCACTCTCTCTCTCTCTCACTCTCTCTTTCTCTCTCTCTCTCTCTCTCTCTCTCTCACACACACACACAAAATAGTTTATGGATCACAATGGCAAAACGTACAAGGGATTTGTAGGGATTTCTAGGACTCTAAAGCTGTAATTCTTCAAGCCCTTAATTCTTAAAGCTGGACAAACAGGGTAGATTTGATGAAAACAAATTAAATTATAAAAGCCCCCAGTTATCAACAACATGCAAGATGAAAAACAAATGAGCAGTCTGTGCACACTACCTGTCAGACTGCTCACATCATCCTTATCATATCAGCTTCGCATAAATTATACCTTCAGCCTATGGGCAACTCCACAGAAAGTGGACTTTTTCTCAACTCCTCAATGCCAATCTCTTTATAACTAATACTATGTTTGCTCATGTGCTTTCACATTCGTAGTGTTCAATTGCCCTCACATGTAACAGTAGGCCTGTATATACTGAACAATATTTTTTACATGTAAACAAATCCACACTAGTGTGGTGTGTAAACTTGGTGAGGTGGCCTGTTTGTCAGAAGGCTTGGCTTTAAGTGGGGACGGGTTTCATAACCATGTGTTTGAGGACACACACATGTCACAGGTGTTTCTAGCGGTTGTGCACTCGGGTGAACTGCGTGATCCACACGCGTGCTTGGGTCAGCGGGCCAAGCAAGCTGGTCATGCAGACATGCCATAGCAGGGACAGACACAGGCTCCATGTGGGTCACAGGGTGGTTTCACTAGAGACTGCTGCTTCTGCTAACCTACTGGCACTAATCCCAGCTATCCAATCAGGGTAGTCACTGTACTGATGCTCCTGGTGTCTCAGCCTCTGGAGGGCCATGAACATGTATGGTGACGTTTAGGGGCATTTGGTCTGTGGTCTGTGTGTTTTTGGCTTTCTCTCTATATATGTTAGGATTAGTGTGTGTGTGTGTGTGTGTGTGTGTGTGTGTATTTGTGTGTCTCAGTGTGTGTGTCTGTGTATGTGTATGTGTGTATGTGTGTGTCTGTGTGTGTGCCCCTATGAATGTGTGTTTGATCTATTTAATATTCTAAATACACCTGTTAAGCCAAGCCAGTGCCAGTCCAGAGTAATCTTACCGTCAGCTAACTGTAATACAACCCTCCCATCCGCCCATAAACCAGAACTCATGCTCTGGCCCTGAGGAGTAGGTCTGCACTATGTGGGGAACACTGGCTCTGATAATAAGATGGGTTTGTGTGCGTTTTGTGGGGGGGGGCATTTGTGTGTGTGTTTTGTGTGTGTGTGTGTGGGGGGGGGGGCATAACGGGGGCATAAATACTGGACAGATTTACACGACTTAAGCCCAACTACAAGCTCCTGGACAACACAGTGCACCAGAGACACAACACAATGGCCATTCATAATCCCCAAAATACACACACACACACACACACACACACTCCTACACTCATACAGACACACCAGACACAGATACTCACTATGGTACACTATGGTATATTCTAAATAGAACAATTTCATATAATATACATAATTATGTTTGTACTATATTTACCACCAACACACATTAAAAGAATAGCACAAGAAAAGACACTGGTATGCAGGCCACAAATATTCACCCCCTATTCATGCACACACACACACACACACACACACACCCATACACACACACTGACTTTGAATGAGGGGTAGTGGCCCTTCATTTAATAGCTCCACAGCTGAATCTAAATAGCAGATGGAAGGGTCACTAGGCAGCTGTTGCTGTGGCAAATCTTGGACTGCCAAAGTGGACAGGGAAGTGGAAAAATGTGCCAGACCATGCCAACCAAACCCAAAAATACATACAGAAAAGCGCGCACACACATACACACACACACACACACACACACATACACACACACATACACACACAAACACATACACACACACACCTGTCATCATTCACAAATAAACACATAAATAGAAAAGAAAAACACAACTTAACTTAAATACACAACTATATTTTAGACCGCCACACTGTAAAGCTGTACATCAGTAACACACACACACATACACGCACACACACACACACACACCAGACAGTGATGGGGAAAAAAAAACATCTCAAGCATACACATTGAAAGATTTGTGGCATTATGATAATTTGAAATGATATCTCTGGCATTAAAATTACATGTAAGTAATTCCAATGACTGTGATGGATACCACCCTTCAGTTTAAGGTCAGTCTAATATCCATTATGCATCTAGCTTCTCACAAAGACAACACTGATGGCTTAATCCTCTTACACTGCTACCTATGACAAAGGCAATACAAAGTAGACTGGTCAGAATGAGTGCTACTGCCTACTGGTTGTGTGTGTGTGTGTGTGTGTGTGTGTGTGTGTGTGTGTGTGTGTGTATTTGAGATGATGAGAGTGTGTCCTGTGTGCAAGGATGCTTAATGCTGTGTGAAAAACCACAATAGCAGAGACATAATAGCACACGACCCTATGATGAATAGCATGTTAAAAGGGCCTCTAAGCATGAGTGAGAATTTGATGGTGTGTGTAGGTGGTGTGGCATTGGTGAAAGAACACGGGTTGTACGTAGTGCGCATGAGAGACTGTAACGACACACACACACACACACACACACACACACATACACACAAGCGAGGTCAGGCATGAGTAATGGCCTGGATGGCCTCTGGGCATACTGGATGCAGGCGTCCCGTCTCCAGCCTGTCAGCACATAAAGGAGAATCAGGCCTGTGATTGACAGAGCCATGCTCAGACAGGTGAAATTAAAGGCATCAGTCATCTGGAGCGGCCAGTGCAGCCAACCTCAGATGCATGTCATAAATCCCCCCAATCACCTGGGGTGGGACGAGGCAGGACGGGACAAAGAGTGAAAAAGAGAGTGAAAGATGCGTGTGTGTGTGCGTGTGTGAGAGTGTGTGTGTGTGCTCTAAAAGAGAGACAGAGAAAGAAGGGATATGACCTTGAGTTTTAGAAACATGTAGTGTATTATCATTTGTATATATTTATTATTATTATTATTATTATTATTATTAGAGTTACTGCAGGAGGAAGGCCAGACTCTATGCAGAGGAGAAAGAAAGGGAAATGAACAGATCTATCTGTAGTGAAGGATGAAGAAGTAGAATACTGCCAGTGAACACTGAAAGGACATAAACAACACCAGAGGGAGAAGCCAGATATGGAGAAACAGACAAATCCACTGATGGGGTTAAAGCATCACAGGACACTATAGTGAGGAAGGAACTAGATGAGACCAAAGGACAAAAAGAAAAACTGGGTTTATGTACAGACGGCCATTACAGACTCAACAGCAGTGCAAATGTAGAGGGAAGCTCTAACACACACACACACACACACGTGGACACACACACACACACAGACACACACACGCACACAGACACACACAAACAGACAAACATACACACACACACACACAGTACTGTTCAGATTTGGTTCCTTCCCTTTATGTAGTCTTGCTCTCCAGCTATGCTACATTAATTCACACAATACACCGAAAATTTGATCTTTAATAAATCAAAGCTTTAAATGGGTCATAGAATGGATTAGTGGAGTATTGTACCTTGTTCTCTAATGCTGAAATAGAATATATTTAATTTTAACTTTAATATAAAAATAAGTTTAAGTGCAATTTTACAACCCTAATTAAAACCTTATATTTAGGCTGGGTACTGAAATGGTTTGGTAGTGTGTGTGTGTGTATACACTCACGTTTGATAGTGAGTGCTCCATAGTTGGTGACCCCCACCCCTGTCCCAGAATGCACTATGCAGCGGTAGCGTCCTGAGTCTCCTTTGGTTGTGTTCTCCACATCAAAGGTTCCAATGAAGCGGCGGTTGTTCCAGGGTTTAGTGGCCTTCATAGGAGCCTCTCGCCCGCTGATGCCCTGCACACACACACACACACACACAAATAGAGAGTGACATGAGCATGTTTTGAATGTATAGTGTCTAAGACACCTGGAAGCTTCTCTCTCCCCCGCACACATACACACACACACACACACACACACACAGACACATACACACACAAACACAGACACACATACATACACACACAAACACACACACACACATACATGTAAGGCAGGTTTCCCCCAGCTCTTGTAGCCTGATGCAGAAAGATGGGGGCCATTTGTTCATTAGAGTCTTTCTTCATGGTTGTCATCAGAGGACTGAACAGGGTACACACACACATACACACACACACACGCACACCTACCTGTCATCAGGGGATTGAGCTTAATGTTGCTTTCTGCAGCCAAAGCCCTAATGAGGATGGGTTTGTTAAATTGACAAACAACCTTGCTCTGGTGTGTACACACGCACACACACACACACACACACACACACACAGGGTTTCAACATACACACAAGCAGATACAAACACTGGCCATGAACAGATCACACACAAAAAACAATCTAACAAGACAGTATGTGTGTGAGAGTGAGTGTGTGTATGTGTGCACTTTGTCTAAGTGTGTGTGTGTGTGTGTGTGTGTGTGTGTCTCACCTGCAGCCAGAGGTTGAAGTTGTCTTTGTGAAGGCCATTGACGGTGCAGTGAAATGTCGCCGTCTGCCCTGCGTTCACCTCCACCCCTTTGATGGTCTGGAAATGAGGAGTGTTCACTTCAAAACACACACACACACACACACACACACACACACACACACATTACACACACACGTAAAACCACACGCACACACACACACACATTACACACACACACACACACACACAATCATATTTATATATACAACCACTCAGTCATACAACTACAGACCATAATAATAAGAAAAACACGAAACAAGGTTTTATACCTGCATTCTGTACTGTTTGGATCACTTCCTTATAAGGTAGTGATGTGGACTGAAAATTAGTAGTTACACTAAGCTACACCGGCTGGAGTAAAGAGTGAGTGTGTACTGTGAAGTACATGACATCTGCAAAACCAATTGAACAATGCAATTAAGAACATTGCTCACTGCCCAAAATGTGAAGGGATCAAATTAACAAACACATGATAGAAATCCTTGGTGATTGAGCCCAAAGCTGGACCTGAAAAACGCCTCCATGACTAAACTCCTTGCTGCATGTTTAGTCTGATCTTAGACTGATGTGCAGTTGTGTGTTAAGGGAGAGCCGGTAATTAATGCTCACAGCTAATCTCCACTGCACAGGGCATGACAAACACCCAGCCCAAACTTCCCTCCATCCATCTGCAATGAGAGTGTGCACATAACCAAGGCCCTAATTAACTACCCAAAATGAAACCTGGGGAACATCTAGGTCAGTGTTAGTTTCTAGTTCCTGTTCAGTTCCTACTGCATGTGTTTTTTTTTTGTTATCATTATTGTGTGTGTGTGTGCGTGTGTGTGTGTGTGTGTGTGTGTGCGTGTGTGTGCGTGCGTGTGCATGTTTTTCATTCCAATTTTTCCATGATCCTGCTACGTTTCTGCACATGCAGATAGAATCTGTAATTACTTCTTAAACCCTGCCCCTCCCCCAACACACACACACAAACAACATGTTAAAACTAGGGCATGGTGACCTTGAGTGTGTTCACAGAATCCCTGTCCCTCCCCATGAAGACACAGTGGGGGCTAATTTAATAATTCCCCTCTACTCCACTTCATAATGTTCAATATTTCATGAGTTGTTTTGCCTTCAAAAGTCCTGCTCTCTCTTTTCATCACCCTCCCTCTCTCTCTCTTACACACACACACACAAACACACACTCACACTCTCTCTCTCTGTCTCATTTTCTCTGTCCTTCTATAGACTCGACTCCCTCTTGTGTGCGTCTCTCTCTCTCTGCTTTTGCCTACTATTTTCACTCTATTTTTCATCACTCCTCTCTTGCCAGCACTTTCTCTCTCTTTTCTCTCTGCCCTTCTGACTCCCACTTGTGTCACCCTCTTCCCACACACACACACACTCACCTCCCTCCACACCCTCCCCCCATTTTTGACTTGAAGTGGTGGCCCCTTCCTATTACTCCATGGCGTCAACCCTCTTGATCCTGCCTTGGACATATTCATTTCCAGGGCTTTTTCTCCTTTAATGGTGGATAGACAGACAGACCTCCTGCAGGCAGCGCTATGCGGCCTCTCTCTGTGACACCACACAAGTGCCAGCCGGCAGACGCCTCTCCTGAATGCCAAATGAACAACGCCCTTCAGGGAAGCCGAATGAACGGTTCAACCCTTTAGGGGAGCCAACTGCATACTGCAGCCAATGACACACTAGACACAGTCCCAGGAATGCACCACTCTCAACATTTACTGAGTCGGTGAGTAACACTAGCACCATGGGTTGTGAAGAGTGTGTGCGATGTGGCTATTATATTACTGTATGCTGTCAAATATGAGTCATGACTGATTTGAGTCACACTTTACATGTGTTGGAAATAAGTAAGACTAAGAATTGTTTTAATTTTTCAAACATGTTTGGCAGGTTGACACTGTTCCCAGAATAAAATAACACAAGGATTTCTCATCTTGGACTACTTTTGCATATACTTTTGGACAACATTTGCATAAAATCTCAGAAACAATCCCACTGGATTAACACTAGCTGCTGAGGCATCTCCCCATCGTTGAGCTAAGCACAAGACAATGAGGGCCCAATGATAAGACTTAAATACCTGAGCGATGGTGATTGTGTGTGTGTGTGTGTATGTGTGTGTGTGTGTGTGTGTGTGTGTGCTTATGGGTTTTGTGCTTGAGTTTAGCTGTAGTTTGTGTGTGTTTGTGTGTGTGTGTGTGTGTGTGTGTGTGTGTGTGTGTGTGTGTGTGTGTGTGTGTGTGTGTCTATGTGAGACGCTCTGGTCTTTGTCCCATATATGTAGTATGGTACTTTTCTTTTGTGAGTGGAAGAGTGTGCAGTGCAATCACCTGTCTGTAGAGTAAAGCTGAATATTGGCAAAACCATGAGTATACAGAGGGGCTTTGGAAAGACTAGTCTGCTAATACCATTCAGTGAAACAAACACATCTGAGCTGCTCATTAACTGTGTGGGACTGAGCATCTGCCTGTGATGTGCCAGTACATTCTGAAGTAAGGAGAAGAAGATAATCTAGTTCTCCATCTGAAATGCAAATGCTGTGTTTGTTTAGATTTCTGTGCTGTACGACTCATTTTAGCATATTTAGCCTGTTTTAGGCAGTTTCCTCTGAAGTCTCAGAAAGGATCTCCCTGTTTGACCTCATTTAGCTGCATGTGCTACTCACTCAGCCTTCAGGTTCAGTCTCTCTGCTGCTCTCATAGCGCCTCTGAGCCCCTGTACCGTCTCCAATTCATTACCTCTCTCTCTCTCTAATTCATCACCATTGTCTCTCTCTCTCTCATAACCTCTCTAATTCATTACCAGTGTCTCTCTCTCTATCTCTAATTCATCACTACTCTCTCTCTCTCTCTTTCTAATTCATCACCTCTCTCTCTCTCTCTCTCTCTCTCTCCCTCTCTCTCTAATTGATGACAACTCTCTCTCTCTCTCTCTCTCTCTCTCTCTCTCTCTCTCTCTCTCTCTCTCTCTCTCCAGTTTATTGTGTATGTGTATGTGCATGTGTTTGTCCACAAGTGTCTATTTGTCGGTATGTGTGCAGGTGTATGTGTATGTGTGTCCTTACTGCACTGATGTCCCAGTATAATCACGTTCTTGATAGCAATCAGGCCTCTTCGTCCAGAGGTGATGACCTCAAATACAATCTGGAGAACAGATAAAAACAACACGCAAATTAAACACAGATTGGTTCTTCATCATGGAAAGAGTTGTGAGTTCAACACCTGAGGTTTTCCAAGGCATCTTTGCAGTATATGGAAACGATGTAAATGAAATTGCCACTAACATAATGTCTGTATGAATGAAACCATCTCCACTAAAGTTGTCTTTTTTCTAGATAGAAACCCAGCTATTTGCTTCTATAAATATAAGCATGTAGACAAGCATACACACACAAACACACACACACAAACACAGAGCTCAGACTCAAACACATGAGTTCAAACCACAGGGGAAGGAAGAGGAATGCCCATATGCCCCAGAGACAGGCGTGGCACGACCCACAACCTCTCATCACAAATCCACACACTCAGCTCACACACGCATATGTCAACCCCATCTCACACACACTCAGTAAGTCATGCGTAACACACACACATACACACACACCCATATGCACACACACATGCACACACACATACACATGCACACGCACACACACACATGCACACACAGGCACGCACCCACATTTTTGCCATTCCACTCTCACCCTCTCTATATTTATCTGGTGCTGGTATAGGGCCACTAACAAACAGCAGAGACTGTGCATAAGGCTATGAGTCTTTCACAGTATCCCCATACATACACACAAACTATACTGTACATAAGGCTATGAGTCTGTCACAGTATCCCCATACACACAAACTATACTGTACATAAGGCTATGAGTCTGTCACAGTATCCCCATACACACAAACTATACTGTACATAAGGCTATGAGTCTGTCACAGTATCCCCATACACACAAACTATACTGTACATAAGGCTATGAGTCTGTCACAGTATCCCCATACACACAAACTATACTGTACATAAGGCTATGAGTCTGTCACAGTATCCCCATACACACAAACTATACTGTACGTAAGGCTATGAGCCTGTCACAGTATCCCCATACACACAGACTATACTGTGCATAAGGCTAGGAGTCTGTCTCAGTGTCCCCAAACGCACAGACTACACTGTCTCACAGTCTGACGCAGGGGTCAGGAGAGAAAGACACATGTCCTAAAAAGGGCAGATCCATCGCAAACCCGCCAGCTACTAGCCTGTTGCTAGGAGCTAATTACAAACAGTGAGGCGTATGCTTGGCCATTAGGTGAATCTGGTAAAACTGCCAGAGGCATATCATGGTCATTATCATTATTAGCATCGATATTTTACCAGGCTTTTATTAGCATTGATATTTTACCAGGCTTTTACTTGATTTCATTTGGTGCATCAATTGTGCAGACCAGAAATATAACAGCAACACGCTTTCAACTTTGTTCATGTATCAGTGAAGCTCAGAAGCTCATCTACAGGTATCTCAGCGGAATTCATCGGAGGCAGAAGACAGGAGGTGAAGCTGTCTATCATTGCAGAGAGCACAGTGTAAGACTTTAGAATCCCTAAGAAAGAGCTCTAATTACTGCGTGCTGCATTTCTGATCAAAAACAACACAAATGGCTTGGGTGATGCTGGTCTCATCATTAAAGGGCAGAATCTAGCAACGGAGACTTAGACCAGAAGACACTTAGACACTGTATCTCTCTCTCTCTCTCACACACACACACACACACACACCATCATTATTATCTTGTTTCTAAGAAGGAGTGTTACCCATCTGTAAACACCGCTTTGAACTGACTTTTGATTCTGTTTGGTTAATTAGTGCCCTTAGCGGACTCATGGAAACCGAAGTCTGAAGGCTGTTTGATATGAACATGAGTTTTTCTGGCCAACATTTCTGATTTGTCATGTGTGAAGGGAGATTCAAAAAAAGAAAGTGTTTTTACAGACCCCCCCCCCCCAACCCTCCCAACAACAACTCAGCTTTGAGGAGGTGAACTTTAGTTCACAATGATTTTAGTTCACAGAAGAAATCCAAAAAAGGGGTCACAGGGCAAAAGCTGTAAGCAAACAACAAGCATTTGAAAAAGTGCTTCGGTCATTGCAATCAGTGTGTTTACCAACTGTTCTTTCACACAGAAACATGGGAAGGAGAAGTGATGAGACAGAAGACAGAAATCAACCCTGATTATTGCACATCATTTCAAAGTATCAGGCAGCATTTTGAAAATAATTTAGGCTTACCATTACAAGTGGCCACTGTCTGACAATAAGACATGAAGGATTGATCTGTCTTTGTATTTTCATTTTTAAGCAGAGTTGATGTGAAAGCAATCTATACAAAAATCTTTCTCTGGAAATCTTCTAGACATTTCTAGAAGCCAAGGACTACCTATATTCTTACTGGTTAGAGCTTTGGGCTTGTAATCAATGGATTGCCGGTTCGATCCCTGACCAGTGGACCACGGCTGAAGTGCCCTTGAGCAAGGCACCTAATTCCTCACTGCTCCGCGGGAACCGCTGTAGCAGGCAGGCCACTGTGCTGTGTGTACTCCTCACTGTGGGTGTTCTGTGTGTGTTTCATTAATTCACGACTGGGATAAATGCAGAGACCAAATTTCCCTCACGGGATCAGAAGAGTATAGATTATTAGGGATTCAAACAAGGAGACATGACAAGACCTTCCACATGTTAAGCCCAGTCCATAGAGTCCATCCCTGAGTGCACAGTGAACACCTGTTCAGAAGGGATCAGCAAGGAAATGGCGGACCTCTACACGTTCACTTTTCCAATGCAGTTTAAAGTTCACGTTGCTGATGAGACACTACCAACACTTTCAAAATGAAACTAAGAATAAAAAATGGCTATAGAAATTTTGCAATGCACAAACTAACATTTTCATAATTCTCAAAGCTATTTTGAGAGCATTTGGAGTGCTTTGTGAGTGCATCTCCTCATAGTTCCATTAAGCCTCTCTTTCTACTGCACAGCTCTGCATCCACACCACAAAGCCCTCCGAGTCTGCATGTGATCACATAACGGGTCCTCTGATCCTTTCACTCATCAGCATGCCATCTCCCTGTGTGAGGTCAAGGCCTCTCTCAGTGCCAATTAGGCAGGTACCAGCTTACCCGCAGTGCAGCATGCCCACTAATAAGCAGGCATGTGTGAAGGCACTGGGTCCTGCCGCCTCCCCACTACCTCACATCCAGCGGAGGTGAGAAAAGGCATCAGTCAAGGAGAAGAGACAGAAATAAGCCCAGTGATGGAGAACATGACGGAGATGACTTGGCTCTTGAGAAATGTAATCTTGCCATGGCTGTTTGAGGGTGATATCAGATACAAAACTTTTATGGTTTTGACTTCTACTTGGTAGAAGTTTGACCAGCAGATGCTACTAAACATCTGTGTGTGTGTGTGTGAGTGTGTGTGTGTGTATGCATGTATGAGTGTATTACCTGGTAGAAGTTGGGCCAGTAGATGCTGATGGCCAGCTCCACCTGTGTCCAGGTGCGTGCAGGCGGCCCGGAGGTGTTCCACACGGGCATTCCCAGAGGGCTGCTGTGCTCCTTCACGTAGACGTTGAGGTGCCCGGGGCTGCTGCCCTCTCGGCCCGACACATAGTACTGGAAAAGCACACAGTGGGTGTCGTTCTCCTTCAGCTGGGGAGAGAGAAGCAAAGCCCTCTGGCCCCCGAAGCGCCCTGACGTGTTCACCATCATGAAGGCTGAGCCTGTACACAGGAGGGAGGAAAGAGAGAGAGAGAAAGAGAGAGAAGTCATGTGAGAGGAGCTTTGAGTTGGCGCTGTATGTTGTTATTGTAAATACCCGCCTGGATCTCAGACTCACACTCTGTACTCTGACATTTCCTCACAAACATGACACCGATGGCTGTGTACTTCTCTACCATGACCCTGTGTGTGTGTGTGTGTGTGAGAGAGAGAGAGAGAGAGATAAAGAGAGCTTGGAGAAGCCTAACACACACCGCAAGTTTCTCAAATAATATTTGGTGCCATAAAGGTCAATGTGATTGCACTCAGCAGCAAATAAGGAAGTAAGCAGCTGGCCTAATAGTAAGAATCCTCCAGAGAAAAGGGCACAGCTGCTCTAATCAATCACACACAGTAAATTCTATTTGCTTGTGAGCTGCCAGGTGTTCTGGGTGTGTGGAAGCAGACAGGAGTCAGAGGCTTGTTGATAAGCAGCAAGTCACCTCTCTGACTTCAAAGCCCAACACTAATCTGTGCCCCTCTGACAGAGCAGAACAGGGAGATCAGGATGACATTAGTCTTCACACACTCCGCTGGCATACACACAGTTTTACAGTCAAACAAGCACAAACACACACACACACACCTCTCTGAGGTACACTCTTCTGGATACACATAGTCACATAGTGAACACACACACACACACACACACATATTGTTGTTGCCATGGTGGCACAGTGTCCGGACACATATTTGGTAAATCCGCTAAAACTGTGCATTCATTCATTCATTCATTCATTTATTTATTTATTATAACTCTCCTTCTTTGCAATTATCAGCCGTAGTGATCACTATTGACAGGAGAACAGGAGAACTTCTGGATATTGGCTCCCATCATTATCAGCTGTTTGCTGAGGTTTTATTCACTAAAACACCGTTGCCACCTGATGCTTTGCGATACAGCAGTGCACTGGAGACTGACTCTGTGAACCCAGAGAAATTCTTGCTCTCCTACCATGGAGCATCTTACCATTGTGCCACCCTTTCTACCTTTGCCGGGAGGTCAATATAGGCCAGGAGTATATAGGAGTAGGAGTATATAGGCCAGTTATTTATTATTTATGTGTATTTTTGATATTTATTCATTTGATTGTTAATATCAGTCTTTTTTATTTTCATTAGGCACAGTGATGGGGTTCTACCAGTCTACATTTCACTGCAACTTGGAGCCTACATGTTATAACTTGGAGCCTACATGTTATAACTATGTGTGTGATAAATGCAACAGAATACACACTGGATACACACCTCTCTGTGGTAGACACACACACACACACAAACTCACTCACAGGCACACACAAAAACCACACACACACACACTCACACAGACACACCAAAAACCACACAGAATTACAGAGAGAGAATCCCTAACAACCTTGTGTTGAGCTGTGTGGTATATGCATGCTGGTATTTGTATGGTAGGTATAAAGATAGGCAAATGTAAATGTATGAAACATTCTGATGGCATGTTTCCATGTGTGTGTTGGACAGAAGAGATCTTAATCACATGAACAATGTCATGTTACAGATCACTGCTTTCTCTCTCTCCCCCTCCTCCTCTCTCTCTCTGTTAGCACCCAGTGTTAGCATTCAGCCCAGGAGGGTTATTATTAGTCCAATCTGGGCCACCTTCACCTCCCTTTACAGACATGAGTGAACAGCACTGTCAGCCAGACTCCTGAATTAATCATTACTAATGAATTAACAATAATAACACCAGTGACGCCCACAGCTGATTGGACACGACATGACGTCTCCCGGGAAACACACGGAGATGGTGTGATTGTGGGAGAGACTGGCAAACAGAAGGCCAAAGTGAGTGTGTGTATGTGTGTGTGTGCGTGCGTGTGCGTGTGTGAAAAAGATTGAAAAAGTGGATGGGAATGTGCACGTGCATAGAAGCATAACTGATGGAGCAAAAGTGGATGTGTGTATTATTTAAAACTCTCTAAGGTCTTCATCATACAGTAATAATAACTAGACTAAATGGCTACAAAAACCTCCAACTCTGCATTCATATCAAACTGGTATGAGAACAAACAACCTCTTCAATCTATCAAAGCTTCACACTGATATATTATTGTAAATGCCACAGACCTCTTGTGTCTACCAAATACAATAACCATAAACAGCTTTAGTCCTTCTGTGTTTCTCTTATCTTCTCTACCAAATCTAGAGGAGCGTTGGGCCGCTACAAGTACTCACACAGCCATCTTATCTGCCTTGAAGAAAAGGCTAGTGATTCTTTAGTGTGAATACTGGTTTAGAGCTCTGCCAATATAAGCACTTTGCCCAATGTAAAGTTTACTGTTTTTTAGCAGACACTTTTATCCAAAGCAACAAACATCCTGGTAATGTAAATGGATTTATACGTTTAAATGGATTTATTTATCCTACCAGTACTCAAAGCGCTTTACATTGTATGCCTCACATTTACCCATTCACACACTGGTGGTGGAGGCTGCCATGCAAGGTGCCAACCTGCCACCAGGAGCAATTTGGGGTTCAGTATCTTGCTCAAGGACACCTCAAGAAAGAAAGAAAGAAAAGAAAAGAAAAGAAAAGAAAAGAAGTGAGACATCAATTTTAGCAGGGAGTACCCCCTGGAGAGCACAACACTGGCACGACTTAATGCTGACGCAGAAGAGTTCTCCTGTTCCAAAGTCCTCATTTGGTAATTCCAGAAGCATCCCTGATGAATCACCAGGTGTTTTAAAGACACCAGCTGCTCATGGGACCCAAGCGCTTTTCTATCAAACAGAAAGTTCTCCAAACCCCCATCTTGGACCAGAGCCAAGCCATCACACTATACTGCTCTACTGGGGGTGAGGAAACTCAGTCACAAATGACTGCCGGACCACAGCCGGAATGAGAGACTGATACGAGGCAGACACAACAAATTAGACAGTGGCTACTGCAGTCACTTTTTACACTTCATTCTAAATGTGTTTGTGTGTGTGTGTGAGTAAGTGTGTGTGTGAGAGAGTATGTGCATGCATGTGTGTGTGTGTGTGTATGTATTTGTGTGTGTGTATGTGTGTGTGTGTGTGTGTGTGTGTGTGTGTGTGTGTGTGTGTGTGTGTGTTTGTGTGTGTGTGTCACCTCAGAGCACTGACGAGTCTCATTACTGCTGCTCCTCCACAACTCTATAACTCCCCACCTGCCTCTCCAGATCTTAATTAATACCACACAGAAAGGTCACCATTAAAAAGGAAAGCTCACACACAAACAGACTTTTTTTAGCAACTTCTTAAGTTAAGAGTCTCATAATTAAAGCAATACAAACTCCTTCTTTACCTCAAAATAATGGATTCAAACTCAGGGCATACAGGGAAAGGGTACCACTTTTGATTAGGGTATACATTTTCACCATTAACTAGCAGCTTATTATGCAATAACTAATAACATACTAGCCATTTGTTAGTCATTATAAGTCACTTATTAGTACCTTATTCTACATGAGCTTATTCTACCCATAGTAGACCATTAACTATAATTTCTCCAATATATACTCCAATGAATACTTACTTACTCATAGTAAGTAAGCTAGTTGTTATATATGAATTCTGATCTTAATATGCTTTGCTCAGTTAGGGGTTTATAAGGTGGTAGTACAACTGGAACTGTTATTCTCAATCAAAAACGCATAAATAGGACTTATTTGGACACTATTAAGCACTTTTTGGGGTTTTGCACCAATGAATAGACCATCCTTTCTAAATATTGCTGAAGGAGAATAACTGTTCCTGTTGCACTACTGCCTAATAAGCCCCATACCAACCAAGGCATACTAAGATCATTATTGACAACAACTAGCTTAATTACTATGAATAAGCAGTAATTATGAGTTCATATTAGAGAAATTCCTTATTAATAGTTTACTATGGGTAGAATAGGCTCATGGAGAATGAGGGATTAATAAGTTTGTAAGGAATAACAAATGGCTAGTATGTTACTAATTTGCATGTTAATAAGCTGCTAGTTAATGGTAAATATGTGTACCTTTCCTTAAAGTGTTACCAGGGAGGAGACTCTCTGCCATTAATAAGATAACAAACAACAAAGTAATGCATTCATGGAAGAATACCTCTCCAGTTTTAGAAGTTAAGGCAACAGAGAAGGGAAGCTCACTGGGAAGGGAAAACGTTGCCTTCTAAGTTAGAGTTTTGTGAGAGGAAAGCATCAAGGCATGTCTGAATCAAATAAATGCATACAATTCTGCCCTCAAAGGTGCCAGTCATTGGCTAGTCCAGGCTTAGGAGGTGGAACACAAACAGCTAAATGGCTCTGATGAGCAGAGTAAGCAGCCAACCAGACTGAAGGATGGGCACCACCTGTGTGCCTGGATAATCAGCCTAAACAACAGCACTCTAGACACACACGCACACATGCACACATGCACACACACACATACGCACACACACACGTACACCCACATGCACAAAACACCTCTCACTCCAGAGAGCAGACAGACAGACACCTGATGCTGTTGGCCAGGAGTCACAGTTGTAGCATGCACACACCAGGGCCGACTTCAGAGAACTGGCCATGCTGTCTCTTGCCTACTCATTCAACATGTTGAATCGGCCGCAACACAATTGAGCCAGCAGAGGTCAGAGTTCATGGGTGGCATCAGGGGAGCTGCACATACAGATCAAACCTGGGCCACAGACAAGCATTGACAGGCCTGACTATCCAGCATCCAACCATTGGCCTGTTGTGCTTAAATTATTAGGATTTCACTAGACTGAGGAGCACATGACTGATGTGAAGCTGCTCATCAAATTCAGTTCTCCGGAATAACACTGAGTTTAACAGCAGCATTTCACAAGAGAAGCCCACTGATTACTGTATTCATGCATGTGAGAGCACCTGAACTAATCACATGAGTGGCAGTTTAAGGGAAAGAATAATTCACATACACTTAAGATGTGATTTACTGTAATCAGATAGAGGGTGCACATTTTTGCCCAACACACCATAGCTTAGTGCACCAGGACACACATACAGTGTGTGTGTGAGAGAGAGTGAGAGGCAGACAGACAGATAGAGAGAGAGAGAGAGAGAGAGAGAAAGAAAGAGAGAGAGAGAAAGAGAGAGAAACCTTTTTACCAGTTCAGGGAGAGGCTCATCTCTACCCCCACCCCCCCCCCACCACCATCATCACAGAGAGGTGGCTGCCACTCATGCTCAGGAAGGTCAGAGCAGAGTACACTGTGTGTGTGTGTGTGTGTGTGTGTGTGTGTGGGTGTGGGTGTGGGTGTGTGTGTGTGTGTGTGTGTGTCTGGGGTACCGGTGGCAATTTGAGGAGGAGAGGATAATTTGCAGTAATGACGGCTCCTTGCTATGTCTCTCCCATTCAGGGGTCCTGAACCTCCTGGAAAATCATTATGTGGCAGAAATGTGAATGAAGGCCAGAGCAGAGAGGCCAGACACTCATTTGCTAATAAAAGCCAGAGGTGGCCAACAATGGCAAGACATAAGAAAGAAAGAAAGAAAGAAAGAAAGAAAGAAAGAAAGGGTTACGAGGTCCCAGGAATGCAAACTAACGAAAGAATAATAGCCCCTGTGATTCAAGCATTGTCTATGTCTAATTATCATACATCTGTCCCTAAACACATGTACAGCAACCTGACTCAAGTTACCTGATGAAATGTCTAGAAGGCACTGGGATGGATCAGCGTCCATTTCCTTTACTTCACTCACACACACGCCAGACACAGACTTGTTAGACTTTACTCACACACATGCCAGACACAAGTATTAATGATCCTCTCCCTTTTATTGGTAAGTGTAATAAAATAATGTATTCTATATAAGGAAATAAAAAAAAACGTTCAAAATAAGGACATTTTATAAAACAATATATTCACCAGAGTAAATGAAAATGAAATGATAATTTAAAAAGTGTTTAATAATATGAAACAAAACCAAGCTATTAAAATGTGTGTATAATGCATACTGGTTTTCATTCTTTGTAAACAACAGTTAGACGTGTTGTAGACTTGTTGTGTCATTTTTAAAATGTCTGTATGAATTTAATGTACTGACCAATAAGAAACCACAAGGCTGCTTTGAACCAGCCTCGAAGCAGAGAGCCTACCAACAGCCACGCTTGGTCAGCAAACAATTAACCACAAACCCTGCTTGAACCAGGCAACTGACCTTGCACCTAAACTAGACTTGACTGAGTTGCCAAAAAGGCAGAAGATGTAAAGTGCCTACATTACTTGCTACTTGCATCTGCAAAATTTCAGAAGCATAAAAAGTGTTAGGGACTGTCTGTCGAGAGGAAGAAAACGAGAGGAGAGAGAGTGAGAGCGAGATCTGAAGAAAAGCAGATGGAGGAAGATGGGGGTGAAAAGACCCTGAAGATCAAATATTTTCATTTTGGGTAAAAGAGCCTTTTCAAACTTTTAGATTTTTTCAGGCTGTTTTTTTTTAAAAGATTTTTTCAGACTGTTTTTCAACTGTCCTTAATGTTTTGCATTACTTTGCTGAAAGCTTTTTCATTACTTCAGATCACCGCGTACCTTAATCAGAAGCCACAGATGAACAAGTACAGCTTCTGCTGAAGGCACGCAACAAAGTCTTCAGATCAGGTGACACACATAGTACATCAAGGGCAGACCTGAAGAGGGGCATCAAGAAGTCCAAGCATGACCACAAGGTGGAGAAACACTTTGTCAACTTCGAACCCTGACTCATGTGGGAGGGCATCCAGGCCATCACAGACAACAAGACCAGCAACTACACATCAACTGCCATCAATGTGTCCTTCCTCAATGAGCTAAATGACCTTTATGCTCATTTTGACAAGGACAGTAAGGCCAAGGCTGTACAGACCAAGCCCTCTGATGACCACCAGACCCTACTCTCTCCCCCACAGACGTCCAAAACGCACTGAGCCGAATCAATGAACGTGAAGCTGCTGATCCTGACGGCATCCCTGGACGTGTGCTCAGAGCTTATGCTGAGCAGCTTACTGGAGTCTTTACAAACAACTTCAACCTCTCTCCCGCCCAAGCAGCAGTACCAGCGTGATTTAAAACTAGCGTGCCAGTGCCGAAACACTCCTCTCCAAAGTGCCTGAATTGAACTGAAGTGCTTTGAGCGACTAGTCCTGGCACACCTCAACAAATTTCTGCCCCCCACACTTGATCCACACCGAAGCAACATGAGTACAGAGGATGCTACATCCACAGCGCTGCACTGCGTACTCTCACGCCTCTCTCACACAACAAGAACACATATGCAAGAATGCTGTTGTTGATTTCAGCTCAGCATTCAACAGTCATCCCCTCCAAGCTCAACACAAAACTTGAGGCTCTTGGAATCAATACCTCCCTCTGCAACTGGACAATGGACTCTGACCAAAAGACCCCAGCATGTTAGGTCAAGCAACAACAGCTCCACCTCATCACACTCAACACTGGTGCACCCCAGGGCTGTGTGTTGAGCCGTTCCTCTACTCCCTCTTCACCCATGACTGCAAGCCTATGTATGGATCCAACTCCATCATAAAGTTTGCAGATGACACCACAGTGATTGGACTCATCAGTGACAATAATGAGTCTGATTACAGGGCAGAGGTAAAGCACTTAGCTGCATGGTGTGCTGACAATAACCTTCTCCTGAACACCAGCAAAACCAAGCTTATTGCACATTGTGGACTTTAGGAGGGAGAAAGGAGACACTCATGACCCCATCCATATCAACGTCATGGCTGTTGAACATGTCTCCAGCTTCAAATTGACCCACCAGTGCCTCTTCTTTTTAAAAACCCTGAAGAACCATCTGTCTGCTGACATCCTGGGTAACTTCTACCGCTGTGCAATAGAGAGCATCCTGTGTCACAGTCTGGTATGAGAATTGTTCTGTCGCTGACCGCAAGTCACTGCAGTGGGTGGTGAAAACCACCAAAAGCATCACAGGGACTCCACTCCCCGCTATTGAGGACATCCACAAGAAGAGATGCCGGGTGCGCAGCATTCTCAGGGACTCCTCTCATCCAACAGACTCTTTCAGCACCTCCCCTCCAGAAGGCACTTCAGGAGCCTTCAGACTAAAACCAGCAGGTTCAGGAACAGCTTCTTCCCCACAGCTGTCACCCTACTAAACTCTGTCCCCTGCTGAACCTTCCGATTCACATTACACCATGGCATAATCTGTTCACAGCCCTTCTCTTCACTACTGTATATACACCCATTGCACTTTGCCTATCTTTTACTACACATCTGTATACACATCTGTGTATACATATATTATATTAATAAATCTACACACCTGTATATTTATATATATATCTGCATCACTGTACATCTGTAGATTTGACTATGTACAGTAGTATAGAACATTTGTATATTAACATACTTCATCTGCACATTGCTCTTTTGTAAATCATTACTAATACATACCCATCTTTTACACTGCCCTATCTGTAAATAATAGCTCCCATAACTTATCTGTACATAATTTGCACCTTACTATTCCCACCATAATTTATTTGTGCATAATCTGCACATGTCTATTCCCACATTTACACTGCCCATATCTGTACATACTGCACATACTGTATATATTGCACTTTCGGCTATTTGCACTTCTGATTAGATGCTATGTTGTATTTCATTACCCTGTATTCATACATGTGTAATAACTATAAAGTTGAATCTAATCTAAATTAGTCATTTATCCTTTTTCTTTTATTCTAACTGAGTCTCTCTTGGCTTTTAAGTGTTTTTCATGACTTGGGATTATTGGGGTGGGATTATTCAGGGTGGAAGTAAACAATCTGACATGTCCAAGTTGATGAGTGTTTGCTGTTTTCTCTACCAAGACAGTGATGTGTTTTCCTTATCAATCCATCCCCCCAAATGAGGCTGATTAGACTGGAGCAAGTTTGGTTAAGGAGACTCGAGGAGACTCTCCTAAACAAAGGGCTAAGTGGTCTGAAAAGTTTGAACATCTAAGGTTTAGTAAAGTTTAACAAAATCACAGTGTTGAAGAACAGGTTTTCAACAGAAATAAATAAAGGCAGACAGACAGAAAGAAAGAAAAGAGGAAATATGGCCCTGTCTAAGAAGCTGTCCAAATCAGGGAAGTGATGTGAGAGTACTGAAGAAGAAAGACAAGACTCAGAAGGACATGATACAAAATCAGGAGCAGAGAAAAGGGGCAAATAGAAATATAAGGATGATAAATAGGAGGCTCCTTTTCAGCTCGACTGTCTAAGCAGCTGAAATGATGAAAAGAGAATAGCCTTAAGCCTTATTCTGCTATGGAATTAACAGCCCTGACTTCTCATATTTAAAGCACATTTATCCATGAATCCTGGAAAAACAAGAAACCAAAAAGTGAGATTTTGAAGAGACGGATGGTCTGTGTGTGTGAGTGTATGTGTGTATGTGTGTGTGTCGTTTGGTTGTTGTGTGTGGAGCTGGAGGGTACTTGGCGGGAGAACAGTAGAAGTTGAAACTTTCATGATATCATTAGCCTGACTGCTCCCCTGCTCCCACTCTAAGGCCTAATCTGAGTGAGGGGGGGAAACTGCATTACTGGAGACACACATTAATAAATGAAGCCCTGAGCGCCTCCACAACAGGAGCCTGTTAACACTATTTGGTCATGCCAATGCATCAGTCATACACAACTCAAATGACAAAACAGGACACATGCCCACACATGACCACAAACACACCACACACACAAACACACACACACACACACCTACATCTATTCTAAGAATGTGTGTGATCTTGTATGTGTTCTAGATAGCAAGGTTACTACTATGTCACAGGGACAAAACATGTAACCTTTCTGCCTCAATGCATCTAGCCCAATTAACCAATTTTAATGCAGGCTCTCTCTCTCTCTCTCTCTCTCACACACACACACACAGGCACACACATACACACACACACACACACAGACACACACATTCACACTTGCAGGATGTCGCTGTGCATGATGCAATTTAAATGTTGATTTGATTGCTGGTGTCCTTCAGTCTGATCCCTCTTGTTTGACTGAGGGGGGTTTTCCTGTGTCCTTGCTACCGTGGGTGGGCAACAGCAAAAGTCATCCCCTGCAGTAGACGCAAGGCATTATACTAAAAGCCCTTATAAACAACAGGACCAGCCAATACCTACAATGAAGAATGCCTGTGAACATGGACAAGTGCACACACATCAACCACAAAAATGGATACCTAAAGCAATCGTCCAGTGTCAATCAACCACTAGTCCTGCTATTTGAGGTTTCCAAGTGCTGTCGGTACAACAACAGAGACTAAATTTGCAAACGGCCAGCTAACACTAACAGAACAGGGCACAGGACAAAAAAAAACAGACAGAGCTTCCTCGCCCTCATCAGTTAGCGCTGGCTGACGCTTCGCTTTTAGTTCTGCGTCTCTGTCTGTGCTTTAACAAACGCATGAGGAAATAATGAGTGAAAAATACACCCTCAGAGTTTTTCTCCACTCAAGCAAATCACTTCAACACTGAGCAGCGGTGGAGAACGATAGACTCTAGCATAATGATGGAAAGGTCTGTAATTAGTTCCTCTAAGACAACTTTCTCAGTACTCGCTCAGTAGACAATCATTCCAGAGCTGTTTCTCTCAAGGGATATACAGATGCTAGATGTGATTCAGGCAACAGTTGGAGCCAAAACACAGAAAGTTATTTATTATTTTTCAAAATAATATAACAAAATACAGTGCAGATGGAGAAGTGGAATAAATTCTGCATAGCAACAAATACTAACTATAGATACATGAAGCATGAAGTTTTCAAGACCTTTCAAAGATCCATTTCCTGTTTCCTAGTATCGGGTCAAAATGTTTCTCTTCAGGACTCAAATTAGGCCTCTCTGCAAAATTAACCTGATCATCATGGCGCCCTCTCAGTGTGCAAAAATAATGCCTAACAGAAGTATTTCACTCTGCCCCTGAGCCATGCCTGCAGGATAAGCCCTGACTTAAATGGAGGACAGAAGGGGATAGTGAATTCTCCACACATGGCCTCCCACTATTTATCTATTCATTCCTAACTAGCATACACCACATAACTAACAGTCTCCACACCCAGAGGAACAGCTGTCAACTCATGAGACTCAAGGTTCCAACAGCTGAGTGCAATCTGACTGAATGTCTCTGTGCAGATATGCTGCTGCTGCTGCTGCTGCTGCTGCTGTCAAGGCCTTTGATAGCAGAGGAAGGCCATTCTGGGCTTTGTCCTCCTACTTGTGCTCTATACAGTCTGTATGTGTGTGTGTGTGTGTGTGTGTGTGTGTGTGTGTGTGTGTGTGTGTGTGCATGTGTATCTGTGTTTCTATGTGTGTGTGTAAAAACTGAAAGAACATCCCACTCTTTCCTGCACATGTAGAGGGCCTTTTGACTGTGCTTAAAGTGAATGCTTGACTGAGTGGATGATTTACACTTGCTTGCAAGCTTCTGACAAAGTCAGGTACTTGATACGGTCAGTTCCCTCATCTCGACTTCTCTGGTCAGTTCCTGAGCTTCACTCAAGTAGAGACAACATCTTAACAGAGAGCTTAGATAATGTCTGCCTCAGAAAACGATTTAATATAAAACTGCCAAAGAACCAAAGAAGTCCAAGATTGCACCTGGAGTCTCTTTCTTTCAGAAGAAGCTGAGAGAGGCCTATGAACTGAGAAAGGCCTACAGGGTGAGAGAGCAGCCACTCTATCAGCCAGACTAAGGCAAGAAGAGAACCAATCAGAGAAGAGAGTCAAGAAAGGTGGAGGTTCACTCTAGTTCTGTCTGAACTAAATTGTGCTTTAGTTCAGTTTTAACTGATTTTTTTTCTTCTGTTTTGTACCAACTCACACCACAAAACACCACAGCCTTATTCCTCCTTTCCTGCCCCAGGCATGGAGATTAGAAACTAGGTGCTTCTTACAGAGAAAGAGCCTTCAACTAAAATGTGGTCATGGTGTAGGAAATCTTAAAGATTTGAGAATTTTTACTAGCAAATAACTTACAGTATTATTCTACACTTTTATAAACTTTAACCAAACTCTTTTAATACAGCTACAAAATTGTTTTCATCTAAACAATTTGAAAGTTGAAATGAAGTTAAAGTTGAATGTCCTGTTTGATTCTGCCTTTGTCTTGCTTTCTCTTTCTCTGTCTGCCTGTGTGTCTCTGTCTCTAATCTACAAGTCAATGGGGGTCTGGGGCCTAACTGGTGCTGAGATGGAGGTGGAAGCACAGGGCTCTAATTACCCCTCCAGCCTGAGGGCCGCACTGGGAGCCCAGAGTGGCCATCTGCCCAGGAAGAGGAGCACTCAGGGCGGGGAGAAATGGAACACATCACTGCCCCTCCTCACCCACCAGCCAGCAACTCCAGAGTCCCTGCGGGTCAAACCCAGCTCTTCAGGAGGATGTGAGATTAAACCACAAACACACACACACACACAGATACAAACAAACACCCCCAAATCCTAGCAGCACTCACCTATAGCAAGGACTAAAATAAAACAAATACAGGCTACTAGCATGTGTCCATATAGATACAATTTCCAAAGTGTTACTGCTTCATGTGTAAACCGCAGAATAGTGGTTCATGCAAACTAAAAACACACACACACACAGACACACACAGACAAACACACACAGCATTAGCACACCTGTGTCTGAGCCCCATTTGTTGCCCCACCCATGTTACTAACCATAATATAATAAGAAAAATGAATAAAAATCCATTCCATGTGCGGCAAATCCTCATACAGTATTAACCTCACAGCTGAAGAAATGTTAAAATGTAAAAACCCAGCTAATGGGCAGGAAAGTACAGTGAAACAAAGACACACACCAACATACACACACACACACACACACACACACACACACACACACACACACACACACACAACATTCTTTTCCTCAAACACAACACACATGTATACAACTGATGAGCAATCATAATGGATTGTCATTTGGTTGACACACAGACCTCACAGACACACACACAGCTAATGCACACACACATCAGATTTAAATAGAAAACAATCTCCATTAGTCTGGATGACTGAGTCTCTGTTACTGCATGGGGGGTAAAACAAGCCTCTCCATTAGTCTAATTTCTCAGGTATTGTCAGTATGCAGAAGTGATATCTGTACATTACTACACATCACCAGCAGACCTTGAAGGGGGTGGTTTGTGTGTGTGTGTGTGTGTGTGTGTGATGCAGGGCGACAAGGATGGATTGGCAGTGTAGTAAAAAATGGAGAATCAATCATTTCAATGCTGCACTAAAACAGGTTGAGACAAAGAAAAAATAATTTCAAAATAATGAATATGGATTGGAGTATGTACAGCAGATATGACCTAATTTCTCACCATAAAGTCTCCATTCCCCAGGCTGTGGCATCTATGCCACAAATTTGGTGCATTTCCTGTTGTGATCAACACAATATTTCCACACTTGTATTTAGCATAATATGATGCAGTCCCAGCTTTTGACTATGGCATGCTACCCTTCCACACCAATAGGCCTATAGCCAAGTTCATGCTGACACTTTGCGTAAATTATCAAAGAGTTAGTTAACACATAAAATGTACAGCAATGTGTTACTTGGAGCTTTTATCTGTTACACTTAAAGAAAAAAATCTGAATTTCGGTAACATTAATTTAATATATCAGCAGCCTCACCTGTGGGCATCCACTGGTCGGTGGGTGGCTTGTCCAAGGTGTTGGCCTGCTCCCAGTCCAGGTCATCGTCCCGTCCCTGACTGTAGCCACAGGAGGAGTAGGGCCTCTCAAAGTCACAGTCACCTGAGAAACACACACACATACACACACAGGAACATTAGTCTTACTATCTATATTAAGTTCACAGGTAGAACCAATATGGTCAGACTTTTTTTTTGCGGGACTTTTAAAACTCTGAAAGGATGCTTCTAAAATTCCCCACCTGGTCATCCATCTTTTTTTTCATTCATTTCCTTCTTCTACCTCTCTAATACTATTCTAATCCACTATCATTGTTAAAACAGTGTGTATGTGTTTGTGTGTGTGTGTGTCCTGTGTTACAGTCACGAGCAAACATAAATCTCATCTATTCACCCACCAGTTTACACACTTCCTCCCTTGTCTTCCAACCCAGACATAGTCATCTCTCATTCTACCATTTCATCCCTTCTTTGACATTGTCTCACAGCACACACGTACACGCACATGCACACACACACACACACACACACACACACACACACACACACACACACAGACATACAGACACACACATGCATGAAGACTGGCTGTTTCTGAAATGGCATACTGCTCTACTAGGGTCCTAGGAGGATATGTCCTCTAGCCTACTCAAGACTGGCTGTTTCTGAATGACATACTGCCCTACTAGGGTACTAACTGCATGACACATGTATGGGACTTATCATGAGAACGTTAGCTTGTACCCAGACTTGCCCCAGACTTCATACAAGTTATATGCAGTAAGTGTAGCAGTATGCCACTTCAGAGACATTCGCATACACCCAAACACCATTTGCATCAGCATTCCACATAAATAGTAAATAGCTGTCATGATTAAACAGGCAGCGGACTCTGTGACAGCTGTGTCGCTACACAAAGTA
>JAIFZK010000017.1:14970000-15002500 GCA_027481765.1 Tenualosa thibaudeaui
CAATACGTCATTAAGGTCTTGCATTATTAAAATCAATTATTCTGAGGTTCCTCTTGACCTATTTTTTGTCCTCCATTTCTTTTCTACTGTCACTGTTGAAAACAGCAAACAGCAGCACCAAGGCTAAATGGTTCTATTCCTTTATGACTGCATAGATATAATGCAACATTTTATGTTCTTTATGTTATGTTCTTTATTTATCTTTTTACTTAAATTCTCAAAGGGCCTCATCCACCAACATTAATACTAAGATTTATTTTTTGTTTCGTTTTAAATCCCATTTTTAAGCCTGTACTGGTGAATACAAAAAAAACTGCATAAGTGGGTTTTAAGAACAAATGTCTTAGTAACAATGATTGGTGAATGAGGCCTTGTGAACTTAAATATCTCTGGCTTGGGTTCCAGGGAACTCGATGCATTCCTCTCCTCTTCTCTCCTGCCTGAACTCTGACTGCAATCAGAGCTTAAATTGGTCTAACAATAGTGTTTGAAGGATGGCAACTGGACCTTTGTTAGGCACACTGGCCTACAGTTTGACGGAAAAAAAAGTGCCAAGGGAATACAGGACATATGGGAGAAGAATACTGTTGTAAAGGAAAACTAAAATCAGTAATAGAGTCAACAAATGAGACTGAAAGGTTTCCTGATGAGGAAAACATAATCACCACCCTGTAGTTTCTAACTAATCAAAATCCCTTTTTGACTGACAGAGCAACTGCTTCTGTTCAGCTCCCACTCACAAACCAACATTTGAACTGTTCACAGCATTTCAACAAAAACAAAAATCAATTCAGAACTTTTTTTTTTAACTGGACCCCTCAAAAAAAAATTCTAAAATTCCATGGTTTCTGATGGGCTGTCAACCTTTTATTGTTCTAAAAGGCAGGTTGCTCTGAATGTGATCCAAACAATATTGTTTCGCATGTCGTTGTTGTTATAGTTTGCAGTGTGGACATTATCATTCATATTTATTTGTTTATAGGTATAGTTATAGTTCTTGGTGTGAACGGCACTTTAGTCAAAATAAGACTGAATCAGAAATTGTCCTTACTGAGTCACGCTCTGAAAGGCATACCATGACATCATTTTAGCTCTGTGAATGTGGAGTGTTGGCCTTGAGTATAGGCCTTGATATATATATATGCATACCAACACGTTGGCACAAAACCAGTATTGACCATGGGGGACTACAACACAAAAGTGTGGTTCGAGAAGAAAGAGTGAACAAATACCCAATATAGCCTATGCTATATAAACATGGCAACTTCTGCACTGGGCCATGTGAGCTCAGGTAGCCATCTGTCAGGAGGGTTGGGAGGAAGCTGCACTGAAGAAGTGCTTTAATGATGACTTCAGAGAGAATGGGGAGGAAACACACACACACACACACACACACACACACACACACACACATCCAGATGTTTGAGCTCACAGTTCTAATAATTTATTATTTGCAAGTCAAATATCCTGCTTGTTCCAAAAATGCAGATGACCACCTAACACATCTCTCTCTATCACACGACACACATGCACACACACACACACACACACAAACACTTCACATGTACACAAAGTTATTTGGCATACAAAGCAGGCAAATGTGAATAAAGTTTAGTCAACAACACTAAACAACCCAAAAACATAAGGAGGGGAATGATGGAAAAGGGTGGAGAATAAAGGCATTCTGGAAGTGCGGGAGAAAACTGCAATATTGTGCAACACAATAGAGGTGAAAGGAGGAAATGACAGTAGGAATGACATACACACACACATCCACAACCAGAGAAAGAAAGACCAAAAGGGAGAGAGAGAGAGAGAGAGAGAGAGAGAGAGAGAGAGAGAGAATGACCAGTGAGATGAATGGTGGGGAAAAAGAAAGAAAGAAAAAGCAAAGAGGAGAAAGAGAGAAGAGAAAGAAAGAAAGAAAGACAGGAGGAGAAAAAGAGAGAAGAGTAATAAAGAAAGAATGCATGAGAGGAGAAGAAAGAGAGAGGCACCTCCATTATCTTCTTATTTTCATGGTTCCTCTGCAATCACTGCACATTCTGCTTTACTGACAGCAGAGTGACGCACCAATAAATGGGCATTAGCACAACACACACACAAGCCCAAAACACACACACACACACATATACAACAGACACTGACATACACAGACAGATTCAGACACAAAACAATGGAAGAATGGCCACAAGCATTGGCAGGAACCTCTCTGCCCTTTTCTCTTCATCTGGCCACACACACACAACAACAACAACAACAACACACACGCTGCAATGCCAGAGATGAGAAAACAGCTCATGCTGAACCACAAAACCACTGAAACCTGTCAATAGACCAAAGCAGATGACCACAGGAAAAAGTGTGCTGAGGATTCTGTCTCCTACAGGGCTATCAAAATGACAAATGAATAAAGACTGTGAAAAGAGATGAGCCATTGATGTATAGAACATATCACTTGCTGGGTAATTGTTCTGTCAAATGCATGGATGGCTTCTCTGTTCGGTCCCTCATGAAATCTGAATTATTGATATGCAGGGTGAGCTTGAGGTCTTTGAAATACTATTTCCCACATACACTAAGCCCCCATACACACACACACACACACACACACACATACACAGAGACAGAGAGAACTAGAGAGAGTCTACCCCCTTTATCCTAAAATGCCCACTTTCACACAGTATGCATATAAGTATGCTGGTGTCTCTGTTAGTATGAGCAGTTCCAGACATCTTATACACACAGATAAACATTTAAAAATCTGACATGGCCGTTGGGTCAGCCGACTCAATCAAACATGTTCAGAGCTGACTACAATTCCCAGAGGTCTCTGTGAATTTGCATTCCTTCCCAGTCAGATCTGATCTCATTAGCACATTTCAGCTATGCTATATTACGCTAGGCCCTGGGAGCCAGAGCCCATTCAAGCACACACAAGATGCCTGAGACTGGACACCTGAGACAAGCAAAAACACACGGCGGAGACAGATCTGGGCTCATTACGCGAGCCCATACAAGCAATGACATGTATGACATAAAGCTGCTGTGCGATGGGTGGGGACAATGAAGATGATCCATAAATGTTTGCACTTGGCATCTTGACCCACGGTATTAAATTTAGAGAACAGATGTTTCCAAGTTATTAAATTCACTTCAGTTAGACCTTACTGTGTGTTCACACCAAGAGCTACTGAGGCAGTAATTTTTATGAGCGACAAAAGAGATTTTATAGCTTTAGTAAGTCTTGGTGTGAACACACTATTAGATCTTCATCTCTCTTCATCCTCATTTCAGCTAATAATCACCTGGAGAAGTGGAATATTGATTCCTGATCTGGCTGGCTGACAGGGTGTGTATTAATTCCGTTTAAAGCACACCTGTGAAGTAGACCTGGTGAAAAAGTCTACTCATTGTATATTGATGCTCTTTTGAAGGGTAACAACCATGGCAAACAGCGGTTGAAGCAGCCAGCAACAATGGAATTAGTGATTATGAGCAATGACCACCATTATTAGTAAGAATAGAAAGTAGTACAGCAACTGAACAGGTTTCTTTAAAACTGAGCTGCCCACTTTTGTATGTTTTAAATTGACACCTGTTTCTTACATGCATGAACCGGGTGATAAGCGGTCAAGGTCTGCTGTTGTGGAATTAATGAAGTTGGCAGAGGAATACATATTCATTCTTATTTCATCTTCATCTTCATCCTCATTTCATCTTCAACTTCATATCTCTTCCTCCATGTTACTTTCTGTCCTTTCATTTATTCCCTAAATTTTAGGTCTGTGCAATTAATTGAATCATTAATACAATTAACAAATCAAGCCATCAAACCAATGCAGTTGCAATTTCATAATTAAGGAGCCCTACATAGGCCTACTTTGTATCTCTCTTCTTTTCTCTCTCATTCTTGTTTGTAGTCGGCACACACACACACACACACACACACACACACACACACAATCCTATCCACAATGCTCCCAGATCTTCTCAGTTCTCAGGGTTCACTGTTAATAAATGTTCTACCACAGAGCACACACACATACACACACACACACATACTCCACAGCAGATCCAGGTCAGCCTGTGCCTGCACACTCTGCTGGGCTCTTTATTTCAAAAAGTTCCACACAACACACACACCTAGTTATAGACTTATCTAGTGCACAACCCTGATGGCCACTTTATCTTTCGTCTACAGAGAGAATTAGGGTTCAGGCACACCCCCACTTTTAGTTGGTGCTGAACAAGAACACACACACGCTAACACACACACACACACACACACACACACAGATACAGAAATAAAATATAGGGAAGGGTCGATCAGGTTGACTAACCTCTAAACATTAATCATGCATTAATTAATGTAGACCTTTCTGCTGCTTTAACACATCAGCATAGTCAAGCACCTCCCTCTGTCATCATGAGGCAGGAACTCACTGAAAACCACCAAGGTTATTATCAGGACCATGGTCACATCCCCAGATAAATATTCTTACACTATCTCACTAGTCACCTTATTATCACATCTTATTACAAGGGAGACCACTATGTTTGTTTACTTTGTATGGAACTTCCGGTTATCATTTGTGTTTACAAATATCATGGCAAAATTCAAGTGTGATATCAGGAGTAGTATCATGTATCATATGTGCAGACCAGGGGGCTGAGTGCTGAATTTAAAAATAAATAGGGTGGCAGAAACATTGAAACAACATGCCAACAAATGGCTACCAATGCACACACACAAGTATCAGAATACGCCTCAGGGACACACTGACACTGGAGCTCTGGTCAAAATATCATTTACAATACCAATTAATAGACATGGAACTGTGCTGATGTCGAATCACAAAAACAATCACATAAAAATATCACTGTTTTAAAGCAGAAGTTAATCAGTGTGTGTGTGTGTGTGTGTGTGTGTGTGTGTGTGCTTTACCATTTTTTTCTCAATTCTTTCACCGTGTACACCTCTGTCAGATCTTTGCAACACCGTATCAGTTTCTAACTAACATAGCTAGCCCTCATTGAATAAGAAAGAATAAGAATAAAGAAGATATTTTAATATAAGATAATAGATATAATATATAAGAAGTCATTAAAAAAAAAATAGTTATTGTATCACATCATACTGTCACATTCATGAAATTGTGAGCATATGTTAATGTCAGTGAGAGCAAGCGAAATGTTCAGCGAGACAGTCTTTGGTGTCTAGTCCACCTCATTTAGCTCCCTGCTGTGATTAAGCATTAAGAATCTAAGTAAGCTCGACCCGATTCTGGAAAATTCCACACAAATAACCTGATGGCCCAGTATGCTCCCTGAAACTGACCCTTTTTGTGTGCCCAAATTGCTTCCTTTAAGTCACAGTGTGGTGCCCCGACTCTGAAAGAGGTGAAATTTTTAAAGTTTTCTAAATTACTACAATTTACCAAAACATAATTGGTATGAGTCAGAGCTAAGTACAAATTAAGGTCAGCTTTCACTTTTCTTGTAACAAAAAGGCCTAGGCTCTAAGCGAAAGCTCAATCTGGCAACAACATGACTTATTCACTTCCTCCAAGGAATTTGAACAATAACTTGAAGTATACAATTCCTTTGCTGAAAGACTGTTAATGAGAAGTTACAGGTGACTGATACTTTAGTAAAAGTATGTGTGTTTTTGTGCGTGTGTGAATACTAGTAAAGAATATGGTAAGAGTAATCAGGTAGTGACAAGCTTGCAAAGACCTATAATCTCACATTTTAGGCTATTGTAGTCAATAGTTTATCATAGTGTGTGTGTGTATGTGTGTGTGTGTGTGTGTGTGTGTGTGTGTGTGTGTGTATGTGTGTGTGTGTGTGCATGCTAACAGTGTTACAGTCTGCTGTAACTCTGGCTCCTTGCTGAGTAAGATGTGAATAGTGGCAGATAGCATGCAGAAGGGAGGGGTAAATCCAGGGTGAGGCAGGTGGCAGTGGACAGAAGAGAATGGAGGAGAATGAGAGATTTGCCAAACACCACACTGTAAAGGTCACAACTGTCACCTCAAGAGGCTTTGAGGTGCTCTGTCAGACCCCAAGGGACCACACTCAGGAAACACACACACACATACACACACACATATACGCAACAAGATGCATGAAGGTCAGTCTAAGCCTCCGGCACATCAGTGAAGATTAGTTCCTGACCCCCCCCCCCCCCCCAAAAAAAAAAACACCATTCTTCATAAGTACTCTATCTATCTATTGAAAGAAAGAAAGAAAAGAAGAGAAGAGAGAGAGATGGGAGAGTGAGAACAGAAAAATGGAGAGCATGATGGGAAAGGGAAGGATGTAGGAAAGAGAGCGAGTGATGAGAGAGAAATGGAAAGAGAGATATAGAAAAGGAGCGAGAGATGAGAGAGAAATGGAAAGAGAAAGAGATGTAGGAAAGGAGAGAGATGAACACTAAATGGAGAGATGGGGTGTGAAATGGGGCCTTCAGATGCACTGGTCTAAACAGGAGCCCCAGCAGCAGCACACATTAGAGGGGTAATGGCCCTAAAGGTGGGAGGAGGAGCAGAGAGCACATCATTCACTCACCTCCAGGCTTTCACTGCATGCACACACTCAACACACACATACACACACACACACACACACACACACACGTGCACACACACGTATTCACACACACACGAGCAGGCGCGCACACACGTATGCATACACACACACACACACACAAACACGCCCGTGCTCACACAAGTATGTACACACACACGTGCGGCCGCGCACACACGTATGTGTACACACACACACCAACACACACTTACACACACACATGCACGTACAGAGCCCCGGCAGCTTGGGGACGACTGGGAACACATCTTCACCCATCTACAGACACTCTAAACTCTTATATGCAACAACACATAGCTACACACTTCTACACACATAACAGCAAGAACACACATGCATCCATACACACACAAACACACACACACTACACATACACGCAGCTACACACACACACACACACACACACACACACACACCGACACATCCACGCAGCTACACACATACACACACCTACACATTCACATAAATACACAGCAGCTGATGCTGCACTTCAAACTCATCTGAGAGCTCATCTGTGTAGATTGAGAAGGAGGCCTACAGTACGTAAGAAGCAATCTGGTAAAAAGTAATTTGAGGTAATCAGGAGAAAGATGTGTGATTGCAAGTGCAGCACATTATTGCAGATAAGAGCCTAAAGAAAGACACTTACTGGCCCTCGGGCTCCCCACCTGTTCATTAAAGTGGGATTTGGCTCTAGCAGATCAATGTTTCTACAAGATTGTACCGCAGTACAGGGTATACTTGGTTTCACCAATTAGCAACAACTCTTTAATCAGAACTGCATTCTCTGTTGCCAAAACGCCCACACATAATGCAGGATTTTACTAAAAAAAACATCCACATCCACATCCACACACAAACACACACACACACACACACACACACACAGACATGTATGTGTATAGGAAAAGTATCAAGCTTATATAAGCAATGTAATTTTTTGCCAACATTAGCTACTTCACATATCCACACATATCCACACACACACACACACACACATACACACATATATACCAGTAAGATTCCCCTCAGAAGTTGAGCAGTGCTACAGTTCTAATCCTAGCTTGATAATGTTATGATAATTAAGAGCTAGGAGAAGTTCAGGGATTAATCCTAGTGTCACCAGAGAGCAAAAAACTAGATCACACACAGTTAAAATTCTCCTCCATAGACTTTTCCTCTTATAACAGACCACAGTAAGATGACTGACTATCCTATCTGTGAGGTATCCAATACTATATCTTATCTGAGAGCACTATGTGTCCTGTACTCTATCTTATCTGATTGCACTATGTGTCCTGTACTCTATCTTATCTGAGTGCACTATGTGTCCTGTACTCTATCCTATCTGAGAGCACTATGTGTCCTGTACTCTATCCTATCTGAGTGCACTATGTGTCCTGTACTCTATCCTATCTGAGAGCACTATGTGTCCTGTACTCTATCCTATCTGAGTGCACTATGTGTCCTGTACTCCATTATATCTGAGTGCACTATGTGTCCTGTACTCTATCCTATCTGAGTGCACTATGTGTCCTGTACTCTATTATATCTGCATGCACTATGTGTCCTACACTCTATTATATCTGAGTGCACTATATGTCCTGTACTCTATCCTATCTGAGTGCACTATGTGTCATGTACTGTATCCTACCTGTGAGGTGCACTGTGTCCTATCCTCTATCCTATCTGAGTGCACTAAGCATCCTATACTCTATCTAATTTGAGTGCACTATGTGTTTTATACTCTATCTAATTTAAGTGCACTATGTGTCCTACACCCTATCCTATCTGTGAAGTGCATGTGCACTAGGAGCTTTCCACAGGGCTGGGTTGAACTAGGAGAGAATATGCATCTCCTTCACACTAATCATTGTGACACGAGTCTTCTGCGTGCTAAATGATTTATTTGTTCTCCCCAGAGGTGCCTGGGCTTTTACCACATACCCCCCAGCCAGACACTGGCACAGCTCTCCACACCTTGCCTACACTGAACACACTCCAGCACTCCGCCGTGACAGAGACAAGGGTGAGGAGTTTGAGATAAGCACCTTGAGGGAAGTGTTTGTGTGAGTGCGTGAGTGTGTGCATGCATGCAGTCTGTGTGTGTGTGGGTTTGTGCTTGTGTGTGTGTGTGTGTGCACGTGCAGTCTGTGTGTGTGGGGGTTTGTGTTTGTGTGTGTACACGTGCAGTCTGTGTGTGTGTGTGCATGCATGTGTAAGCGTGAGCACGTGTGTGTGCGTGTGTATGCGCAGTCTGTGTGTGTGTGCGTGTGTCTGTGTGAGCGTGAGCATGTACGTGTGTGCATGTGCAGTCTGTGTGTGTGTGTGTGTGCGCAAGCGCGTGCGCATGCTGTCTGTGTGTGTGTGTGTGCGTGCGTGTGTGTCTGTGTGAGTGTGAGCATGTACGTGTGTGCATGTGCAGTCTGTGTATGTGTATGTGTGTGTGTGCGCAAGCGCGTGCGCATGCAGTCTGTGTGTGAGTGTATGTGTGTTTGTGTGTGTGCATGCATGCATGCCTGCATTTGTCTGGCTCTCGGCACTTTCTCATTTCCACCCATCCAGAGGCTGCTATGACATATCCTTAACCATTATTTGAATATGGGTATGCATCCACCATATTATTTTTCAACAGCGCATTAGCGCTGAGATTAGAGGTTTATCCCTTCATCATATTTGAGTTGAAAGCTGTAGCACCTAATTAAGGGGAGCACTCTTGGACAAACCCCAGCACACATCATCAGCAAAAACATCCCTTCTGGCAAGTCTTTATCTCGACCATTGTTATTATGGTGTCAAGTTTGTTTAGCATTTTTGTTTTTCCTTGTTACAAGAAACATACTCTGGAGGCTAGAGCTTTTGGTGTGTTTCACACATAAACTGGGCACCCCTGTAATTTCTCCCCCATGCAAAGATCTGATTACAGGCTGCGGGGGGATCTCAGTGCTGCTGGCCGTTGTTCTCCTCCCAACCCCTCTGTCCGCTCCTCTCTGTTTTGTTACACTCTCTGTCTGCTGTGCTTTGAGGGCACAGATTCTCTTGCCTGTTTGAGAGTGTGCTTTATCCTGCTGTTCAGACAGTTAGAGCAGGGGGGAGTAAGAGATGATTCACTCCCTCAGTGCCTTCAGGCCAGCAATTCACCTGTGCAGGCGAGACACAGTGTAAGGGACAGAATAGGCTAAAGACAATCAGAGATTAGGAACAGCCAGGATACAGGCAGAATGGGCGACAGAAGATCAGAGATTGGGGAACGGCCGAGATACAGGCGGAATGGGTAACAGACGATCAAAGATTGGGGAACAGTGGGGATATGGGGGGAATGGGATCAAAGGAACCAGCAGCAACATTCCTGAGGAGCACACTGTGAACACTGTCTGATCTGGCTCTTCTTGTAATTGGAGTTACACACCAATTCACCTACGCATACACACACCAATACCCACACCAACACACAAACACACACCCACATACACACACAGGGTGATTAGTCACATGACAATAAAACACTCCTGCCATTATCAGAATGCTGGGGTGATTTATAGTGAGCACAGATGTCTGCGTCTCAGTCTCAGCGAGGTGGAGAGAGTCAGAGAGGGAAGTCTAGGGGACTGAGCACACAGCTGATTTACATGCAGAGGATCACACTCAGGTCACACTGATAAAGGGCTCTTTCAGCCTGCCTGCCAATAGCATGTGTGTGCACGCGCACAGACACTCACACACACACACACACACACACACACACACACACACACACATACACACACACAAATGTAACACATTAGATATTGAAAAGAGCATAAGTCTCTGTCATGTCTTGTGCTAAACTATTCAGTGCAATACTATACACTCAGTCGCTCACATGCCCACAGGTCCACATGTTTGTGTACACAGAGAAACACAGAGTCAGTCTATCTCAGGCTTTATACAGTACACAAACAAGCACCCTGCCATGGCAGTGTCTCAAGAGTGCCAGAGACTGCTTCTTGTTGAACTGATCAGACTCCCAGAGGTAAACCCAATCACAACACACACACGCATACACACACAGATAGACACACACACACAAACATACAAACACACACACACACACACACAAACACACATACACACACGCACACACACACACACACACACACACACACACACACACACACACACACATTCTGTGTCTCAAAATGTCCCTCTGGTGTCAAAAACAATAGAGATAGAGCCAGACACCTATCTCTCTCTCACTCTCTCTCTCTTACTCACTCTCTCTCTTTCTCTCTTGTGACCTCATTTAGCATCAGGTGGCTCCATTATTGGCCCTTTGGGAATATCAATAAGAGCCTGTTCCCTACCCTACACTCCCATCACAGACCCCCCACCCCACCCTATCCCAGACTGTCATGTGTTGTATTTAAAGCTGAGCTGAAGCTGGACTGATGTAAATGCGTTGGTGCTCAGTGCATTAATAACCGTGAGCAGAGGGTGCTAATGTAGCGGACGCAGACACAGTCAGACACTAATGGAGAATCTGGCCTGTGGGCATGCTCCTGATCCCAACTCAGGAGACAACAGGCATACACACATACTACTAATAGATATACACTCCCCCATGGACACACACACACACACTGAAAAGAGATGGGACTGCAGGTCCTACACACTCAAATACCATGCACACACCACTAATAAATATACTCGACCCCTTGGACACACACACACACACACAAACAGTTTTATAGACTACTTGAAAGTACAACATAGTATTGTTCAAATGTCCAGCTCACTCAGCTTTAACAACATTCTTGGTCCCTCCCCAGCTCTTCACACCAGGTGTGGAAAAAATATTTTAAATACTAAACCTATTCCTTATTTCTTATTACTTAACTTAGGACTTAAGACATATACACTCAGGGAACTTAATAGTAAGACAATGACTCAAAATTAGCCACACCCTTTACCTCTCTTCTAAGTGACAGGAAACAGACAGAGTAAGATGCAGATACAAGCTTGCAGATACAAGCTTGCTAACATCAATGGATGGATAGAAAGACCTGGAGGGAGGAGGAAAGAAATGGAGAGAGTGAAGCAGAGAAGAGAAGAGGAAGGGGGGGGGGCTAAAGGAAGAAGATGCAGAGACAAGCAGACAGCTTTTTGGCATGAAAGGCCCATTTCCTCAAAGTTGGCACAAGTCCTCGCCTCCAGTGAGAAAGAGCCCTCGGGCACTTTTTTAAGATCTCAGACACACCAAACTATTTCTGAGTTCACTTGTTTATCTCTATGTATCTTCTTCTTTAATGCGCACACTCCACACATCACCTAATCAAAACAAGAAATCACAGGAATTATGCGCCTGATGCTTATGCAGGGAACCGGAATGAATTTTGTTGAGCTCCTCATCATGGTAGAAGAGCTCCACACAATTAGCTTGGTCTTCCTGTTTTTATTGCTATAAAACACACACAGAGACATCTTTCATTCTAGTCATTTGTCTATAATTAAACACAGTACTTCTATACCATCCAACTGATAATGTGCGTGCAACATCCGTGAAACTCAAAGGAACGCACTATGCTGGCTTTCATGGCTTCCAGAAATCAAATTGATTTGATTTGATTGATTGCTCCTCCATCACCTTCTGCCAAATATGCTTCAGAAGTAGACTAAGATGATCTTCAACAAGTTTGTCAATAGCAGTGGGGTCATGAGGTGTGCTGGAATTCAGGCTTTTCTTTTGCTGCTAATAACAAGCAGATTCCCCCCTTCCCAGCTCTCTAAATAGCCCCCCCCCCCCCCCCCCTCCACACACACACACACACACACACACACACACATACACACACACACAGGTCATTAGAGAAGATGGAGACCCTCGGAGCATTAATTAGCTGAGTGTTTTTTCTGTCTCTCTTTTCTTTTGGACTCCTAAAATTAACAGACACTTCTGTATATGGTATTTTACCACACCGCATAACGACTTGTTATTTTCAGTCTCATGTACTTTAATTATTCTGTTTTTTATCCTTTTCATGTTTTTATTTCATTTTGAAATGGTGATGGGACTTTGCCATTTTAATTACTGCAGTGTGTTTCCACTCACCACACACCAACCATTTGTTTATCATACCCGTCATTTCTTTTGGCATTTTCAAATGATTCTCTACCTTAATAAATTACACCCTCCTTCAACCCTTTTCATTAGTTAGCCACCCACTCCCTCCCTGCAGTACATACACACATAGACATGCAAAGACACACACACACACACACACACACAAACACATCGGTGCCAATTACCCTATCTACACTACAGTGTGAGGCCAACACAGTCCATTCCAGCACCACCGTCAGTAATAAAACTTCCCCTACCCTTGTCCATTACCCTAGTCCATGTATCCCAACTTGCCATGAAACACATCCACAGTTACTATTTACAGTAAGCTTTATGTTGTGACATATTTTCTAGTGCTACATATGGGCCTGTGTGTGTGTGTGTGTGTGTGTGTGTGTGTGTGTGTGTGTGTGTGTGTGTGTGTGTTTTTGTCAATCTGTTGTGTTTGGGGATATCTTCAAGCAAGCATGTAGATATTTAATTTCATTCTCCACTGATTTACACAAAGCAAGGCTGACATCCTTCTGCTTTTGGCTGTTAACCAGCTTGTATTCATCACACCACCACCAATACCAGAAGAAATACCAGGAGCACCAGTTATCCAGGGATAAAGACAGGGCTGGGGGGAGTGGGAGGAGGCGGGTTGTGCAAGAGAAATAAATAGGACATTACATTACATCCACATATCGTAAATGAAGAATGGCTTTACTGCACTCACAGCGCGTAAATGTGTAATCTTAGGTTATAACAACAACAGCACAGCCTATTTGACTGGTCCATGACAAAGGCTAAGGACGTTTCACAAGAATCACAAGGAATCCCCAAGAGATTTAATGAGAGCCCAGTCATAGAGGCTCAAGGCCATCAGAGAGGTCTTGTTTGGAAACCTGTAAATCCAGAACATGCAAGAAAACAACTTATCCACTGTTGTAAGATAGAAAACAATAAAATGGCCGATTGGATTAAGCCCAGATCAGGCTATACATCCACATTCTAAATACACATGAATAAAACCTTCAACAGGCCATTAATACACAGCAACATCAACCCTGTCATAGTTTTCTTATCAGTTGTTGTTTATGTAAGACTGAATTATCATAGAAAGAGGTCTGACATTACTGGCATAATGATGTGGAAATATTGATTTATATACAGTGCTAAGAGAATGGGGCTCTATACTCATTGTACTGTACTCATTGTTTCTTGGGACACAGCACTCTTAATTTGTTGTGAGGGAGTTTCTAAGGCATGAACAGAAAACCATTTGGTTTCCTAGAAGAAAGTGTGCATGATTCATACAACGAGGGAGGCAGGTCAAATCAGAAAACCTATTGCCAAGGCTGCCTCAACCACTCAACACCACACATGATCTGTGCTCACACACACACACACACAGACACACAAACATAACCACAGGAGGATATGGTGGGGGATAGATCAGGATGATTTGTTCCTGGGTTACATATTTACATGAGCCAAGTCATGCAATTAGTGTAGGAGTTATTGATGAGTCTCATACAGGGAGCAGAAGAAGCCCTGGGATGATGAATCCTCTCCACTCAGGCTTCTGGCCTCAAAACACACACACACGCACACCCGGACAAACACATGCATGTATCCATATACAGACTAAAATGAACACATACATTTTCTACATAAACAAGTGTGCACAAAATAGACTTTGTCATTTATGCAGAGGATCCGTGCCTAGCACCAACTTTTAGTTGCAGACTATTATAACTATCAGATTAAATTATGTGTGTCCATGCAATTTTTTTCATCCACTTCAGTCCCAATTATTATTATTATTATTATTATCATTATTATTATTATTATAACACTGCCTGATGGCCTCTGTACTGTGACGATCTCTACTCAAGAGGATGGAAATTTGCAGGATTATGTGAACCATGCTGCCCTCAACAGGCGATTATGGGTAAGGCGCCATGAAATTAAATTTGTGCATCTCTTGTACCTTGTACCGTAAGCACAACATAAAGCTTTAGTACTAACTCTTTTTGAAATAATAAAGTTTTAGCTACTAATATGAAATGAAACAAGACTGCGGCTGACAATCTTAATGAAATCTCCGAAACACCCCACACCACATAAAGCATTAGCTAGCCCACAACAAAAATTTTAAATCGAAATAATGAATTTAACAACAAAATGAACTGTACAAGGTCGGTGGAGCCATCACTTCTGATTTATCTGACGCACTTTTGGAGTAATGCAACAAGAGTAACTGCTGACAAATCCAACACTGACAGATCGTACCCCAAGGGCGCGCATTTACAATGCATCCCTATCGATTAGTGCGTGGATAATGTAGTTTTAAAACTCCATCCCGCCGACAGGAAAAATGACCCCTTTTAAGAGCAGAATGTAGCCGTTTCGTGTCACCCCGGGCGCTGTGGACATCAGAGCGCCAGCCTATTTGGTCTGTATCGCAGCTATGCCGTGCAGCACCTGCAAGTTCACTAACGAGGGACGCTCACGACCCTCATCTGAAGGCGGACAAGTAGAGCCAGTTCATTAAACAAAAAAGTAGTTTGGCTTCGGAAAGGCAGCTTTCTACGGATGTTAACATGAACTATGCAAATAACCTAATGGGCGCCACACGAAGGCTAGCCAAACTCATAGCCAAATTCTATCTTACAACTCCTTTTTTACTGTAACGAGAGGACAAAAAAATGAGTATTATTCAGACCAAATGTGCCACAAGATCGCTTTGTCATTACAGCTTGTATTGTTTTGGTGCGCGCAGGGTTCGAGATAGGACTACCATAGCCTGTCTCTGAGGCGCCTATTCGTGATTACGCCGAACTTAAGATACTGCCAAAAGGCAAAAGCAGCCCTCTACGCCACACCAACAAGACAAGTAACAGTATCTCAAATATTCAACTCATGTTTCTGACCACATTAGGAGCCTACAACATCACTGCTGAATAAATCGAGTCTATGAGTTAGACACCGTGTGTACGCAGGCAACTCGCAACGGAGCCCGTTTTTCGTCAGTATCAATCAACCAGTAACAAGATTCCTTCGTGTAACAGGTCTGTGTTTATATTAACTAAATGTACCCTTTCCTTATTTTTCACTTCATGTAAAATTACACGGACACAGGGAGATAATGCTGTCCTATATGGCCCATGTACTTGAAAGCATGGCATGGCATGTCATGCAGAGCTTGCGATGGACAGTTTTCAAACTCTCAAGTCGTTCCAATACGCAACGCGGTCGCGTTTATAAATAGGCGAAGGATCGGAAGCAACCTTATAATTATGATTCGCTACACCCACAACGGAGACGATTCGCCAGGAGCACTCCAGCCATATAACTTGAATTGAAAGTTTGAACATATAACTAAAGTAGACAAGAACCACAACGAAAAACTAACATACATTTAGACGTAAACACGAACAAACGTTAAAGATTTATCCAAGATAGAACCAGCGATATATTGGGTCAAGTATGACCAACCGAAAATGCACCCGACCACTGTCAATTTGTCTGGAGAGAAGGGAAAGAAATTGCAGAGCTGACGGTAAGAGTAACCCCGCAACGTAACTAATCTAACTGTATTAGCCATCCATTAAATTTTAACCTTACCTTTGAACACTTGTCCTCTGGCTGAGACCAGAAAGCTGACAGCAGTTAAGAAACAAGCCAGAACTTTATCCATCTCCGTAGTGTCGCGGAGGTTCGCCCCAAACGCGGGGGTAACACGAGCAACTCTTTACAGGTGTCGCCGTCCGTGCGCTGGGATTCGTATCGCAGCTCAGACACGGTCTTAAACGTTACCTCTCTACTGCCCCGTAGTAGGCTACCTGTGACCGACCGACTCTACACCGACTTCAAGATTTCCAGGAGGAGCCTTAAGTCTTTAGACAGGCGGAGGGAGGTCGCTTTTCTCTCTGGCAGAGGGTGTCTGCGAGCTCTCTAGGTAGTCAGCGCGCTCGCTCCCTCTGTCTCTCGCTCGCTCTCTTTGAGAATGTGGTCTCGTGCTGTATCTGAATGCACAGCTGTGAGCGCGGGTATTTGCCTTCCCTGAAGGCGGGAGCTTACTAAAACAGTTGGATCTAACCTGGTGGTTCCGTGGGGTTACTTCAGATTCTTTTCCCCTTTTCTTTCATTCATTAGCTCACTGTCTGACTCCGAATATTCAACGTGCTTTGAGTGTTGACTCAGAAATTATGTTATTTTTATAGTTATAAAACTCTTCCACCCATTCAGGCTACAAATAACAACTAACATTTCAGCACAATGGACACGTTATGCCCTGTTTAATCTCAATTAAATACATTGTTTTTCTCGAAAGCGAGAATATCATCATCCACCCTCATCAATATCATCTCTACCCTCAACTCCACAGTTATGCAATGGCAACCTGCAGGTTTTCCTGCAAATGTTTTGTTGTGATCACCGACAACTACATGACAGCTCCCATAATTAGGAAAACTTCATTATAGCTTGTAATAGGAGGTTACAGAGTTTAAAGCAAACAAACAGTTTAAAGAAAAGCAAACATCTCCTTAAAGACCTAATCCACCTGTAACCTTGCAAGTAGTGGGTTCAAATCCTGGCTGCCACTGTTGTGCCCTTGAGCAAGGCACTTACCCCTAAGGCAACCCTGTGTAGGCTTGGCTGGGTTGGGTGGCTGCCTGATCTTGTTCTTGATTTTCTGTGATTTTGAATACAGCTGGTCCCTCACATGTACTACTCATGACTGGTACCCTCATGAGATCATAAAAAACTTAAATTTGCATACTGAGGTGCATGACGTGTTTACCAATATGATATCTCTAAAGCAGAACTTGTTGTCAACAACGCTGACCACTTATTTCCCTCATGACGTCTTGTAAAACAGGAGACATCTTATGGGCATATGTTGGCAAATACTGACTTATCAGAAAGAGCGTTTAAATAGGGGACCAGGTCCGCATTACTGAAAATGTATAGGGTTTAGGGTATAGGGTGACGGGCCTTGCATTGCAGAGTTGTAACTAGCATGAGATTTGAGGTGGAAGCTTTAGATTCTTAAACCAAAAGTGCAGCATCATTCACATCATTCATGTAAAGCATGGATTTAATTGCAGAAGTTTACTTAATTTAACAGAAAATGTAATGTTCATAGTGCAGCCATAGACAGCACACCAAATCTTCTCCTTCCTACTGACAGCACTTGGTGACCCAAAACAATGGGACTATACATTGAAATATGCCGGAAAACTCTGTTAATTAGAGATCACGATAACTTGGACCTCAGGCGATTCGGATTTGTTTCTTCAGATTTTAGATGTTTGTTTTAGCCTAAATAGCAATAGAATGATAAGAAACAAAAAGCCTTATTCACTAAAAATTACAAAATAATAATTCCAAAGAGTTTTATTAAATTTGTTTTTATATCCCATTTAAAAAACTGTATTGGTGAATACAAATCTTCTTGAAAACTGTTTAAGTGGGTTTAGAACAAATTTCTTCATAGGAATGTTTAGTGAATAAAGCCCATTGATATTATGTCTAACATGCTGTTGCTCCATGTTGTCCAGACATCCCCTGAAGTAAGCATGCAGTATGGCTCTGTAGTGCAGCCTAAATTAAATAAAACCATCATAAACTAAATCTTCCTGAATCATATAATTACCATACCAGATCTCTGATCTTCCTGAAACATACAATTACCATTACCAGATCTCTGATGTGGGTAGGGGCTGCACTTATTTGTTTTCAAGTTGGCTGAGCCAAAATGTTTGATTTTTTGTCCACAATGGAAATTCTCCAAACTCCCACCTTCTCGATTCAACACAGTTCCATGGACAGCTCTGCCACATATGTGCTCAAATAAAGGCAGCTCTCAGTTGAAACTATGTGGACAAGTGTCATAAATTACTACAGTTTACAGTTAGCTTGAAATCAGCTACAACTGACTTGAAAAGGAATCTGTTTAATTAACTGCCTCCATATCCATTGTCCTGTGTGTGTGTGCATGTGTGTGTGCACGTGTTTCCCCAAACGTATGTGTGTTTATATGTATGTGACTTTCCCAAAAAGGTCTTGGCATCATTACATGACTGACTCGGATAGCTGTGCTGAGTATCCACCATTTTTTTATTTGATACTGATGTAAATCCTTCAATGAACAAACAAATATGTTAAATTCTTTCAAAAGAAGAAAGTTTTACTGAATGTGCATTCAGACCATGGCTTACACTGACAGGTGCACCAGCACAACAGGACACTGAAGCAAAGTCACACCAGTGTCATAACAGATTGAGTGCTTGGGTGACCGCCCTGGGACAATGGACTATGTAGCCTATTTGTGTGTGTGTGTGTGTGTGTGTGTGTGTGTGTGTGTTTATGCTAAGCAGCAGGGAGTTGATAGCTTAACTCTCCATTTGTCACATAGCTTAGTAAGCGCATCTGGAAAAGGATGCTATATTTCAGTACCTTTGATCATTCACTTAACCTTGTGTGCATGCATGCACTTCAGACAACAGGCAGCCAGCATCAGACAAAGACGGAGTTCCTAGAAACAACAGTAGAATGTGGATAGACTGTCAAACAGAAAAAGTCAGCAAACAAGAGACTGTGAAATCTACTTATAAACAAACACTGGTTAACACAAACCTTTCAAAAGTATCTACCACTGTACTTACAAACTATATTATGACTTAATCTAATCTATGTCTGTTTTTCAACTGAAGTATGTATCTGTCTACCTCTCTCACTACATTTTTCACTGCTCTGACTAACTACTTGGCCCTTGATTTGTCTTTCTAGACCTATAGTTGTCTGTTTGTCTACTGCATTTATACCCCTGAGGCTTAGCTAGTTCTATAGGAATTCTAGAATTTTTTTTCTCTGTATAACCTCTCTGTTGAATGAGTAGCTGTATGTGTGCCAGGGCGTCTGTATGGAATGACATACAGTATAATCATAACGCACTCAGCCTGTTTGTAGCCCAAGCATAGTAATGGGGTAATCAAGCTATATTACTGTGATCCCATCCCAATGCACTAGCGCAGAGAGTGAGGGAGCAAGAGCAGAGGAGTGCTATGACTGAGCTCTGTTGCTGCCTGATTTCACCCCATAGGCCTGTAACACAGAAGCTCATTAGAGGTGCCATCGAACTAATGAGGGAGAAAGCAGGAAATTGAGTGTCTGGGTAAATGAAGAAAACCTGGGGTCTCTGGAGAGTCAGAGAGAGAGAGAGAGAGTCTGGGTGTATCCTCTACAGAGATATGAGTGCTAGCCAACCCATGAAACATATTAAACTAAATTGCTCCTACCTTAAGCAGGGAGGTGGAGGAGGGCATATATAATAAACTGATTTGGACACTAAAGAGTTTTGGGTCCCAGTGGAGTTTGTGTACCTGCAGTGTTAAGGCAGAAACAAACAGTTGCATTTTTCCACAAACCTGCATTTTTCCAATTGCACTCCAGAGGAGTAGTTATCGTAAACTAATATTTTTTATGAGTGAATCATCACGTGATGAGGTTTTCATAACTGTTGTTTTTCACTGGTGTCATATTGTGATGAATATGCGCTGAGGAGGTTATAGTATAATGTTTTGCCGGAAGCGGTACGAACAGCGTTGGTTGTAAGTGGTTAAAGAATACAAAGACAGAGAGACAGAAAGAGAAGGAGAGAGAGAGTGATTACTGCAGACCACAGGGAATAAAAATAGATGGAAATGGAATCAGGAACAAGTGATGCAAAGAAAAAGGAAAGAGAGAAAGAGAAGTGGCAAATATTGGAAGATAGATGGGAGACACAGAGAAATGGAGAGAGAGAAAGAGAGAGAGATAGAATATGAAACAAAGCCTTTTGGATTCACCTTGTGTACAAACAATGGTGCTTCTCCTTTGGGTAAGCTCAGCGTACATTAACTTGATTGCACACTTGAAAAGGAATCCTTTTAATTAGCTGCCCTCCATGTGTAGTGTCCTGAGTGTGTGTGTGCGCGCGTACGCATGTGTGTGTGTGTGTGTGTGTGTGTGCGTGTGTGTGTGTGTGCGTGTATGTATGCTTATATGTATGTGACTTTCCCAAAAAGGTCTTGGCATCATTACCTGATTGGCTTGGTTGGCCGTGCTGAGTGTCTGTTATCATGTGATCTTAATTAATTCATGGCAGTGAACTCTGGGCTGGAACATTTGTGCTGACAGCAAACACACATAAACATACACACACACAAACACATAAACATAAACAGACACACACACACACAAACACACAAACATACAGACACAGTCACACAGATGGAAAGTCTGACAAAGTCACCAGTATTTTGACCCGTGGATACCCTGTATGTGCATGTGTGTGTGTGTGTGCATGTGTGTGTTTGTGTGTGTATATATGTATGTATATGTGTGTATGTGGTGAGGGAGGTGCGGTGATAAAGTGGGCTAGTTTTTTGTGTGTGCGAGACTGTGTTTTGTGGCATTCGAGACAGAATCAGGGCTTCCTCTGGAGTTTCCATAGGAAGCACAATGCTAAGTAAAGACAAACATCTGTCTCCATATTGCAACCACATTCCCAACGGACCGCAGTATGTAACACCAAATTGCAATGACAGCCTACCACCAACAGAGGACCTCAGTGTGCCTCTGGCAAAACATGACCCATTAAAACTGCAGCTTTAAACAACATCACCTGCGCAATCAGAATTAAAATGTTAGGGTTGACTAAAAAAATAATCCTATTTTGGTGTTCACCAAAACAGAAAATGAAACTTTATTCCTAATGGTTTTTATCCTCCTGAGCAGCCTTTGGTGTTTTGTGTTCTAAAAAGTTTGCTAATCAAATTCCACAACAGGGCTTTCTGTGTGATTATGAGACTGCATGAGGCTGTTTAAATGAGAAAACATTACGGGCTTCTTAAAGGCACAAGCTGACTGTGTGATAGGGCAAATGCTTTACTTTCATCCCCTTTAAGGAAATAACCTGCATCTGGCATCTAAGGCTCCTGGGAAGAAGCCATTGGGTAGCCTGTCACAGGGTAACACAACACTTCAGGTGCTACGATCCTGTGGAGTTATGACGTCAAACGTGGATGGTGACTGACCTGTGAGTGCCCTGCTGCAGAGGACAGCCTACAATCTTAAAATACTATTATATACTACTGGAGGCTCTTTTTATAAGGTTCTTCACTTTGCCACACTGGCAAAACCCCGTAGAGAGCTTCCATGAACCCTTTTAAACACATCTGTACTTTGAGGATCTTAAGGTAATTTATCAGGTTCTTTGAGGAACCCTTTGTTACATCCTGGTATGGTAGCTTTAGGGGTGCTTCAAAACCCAATCCTGTACCATCTGAGGTTCTTCAAGGAACCTCAGCTTTTTTATATGTGCTTTGAATACCCATTATTATTACTGTTACATGAGCACTCCAAACATTCAGATCATGTGGAGTTATCTTCATGAGTTATGACGTCAAACATGGATGGTGATGACTGACCTGTGAGTGCCCTGCTGTAGTGGACAGCCTAGGTGCCGTACAGCTCCTCTCCAGAAATAACAATGTAAAACTCTATCTAAGTATTAAGAAAACAACCTACGTAATTTGTCTTGTTAGAGCACTGAGTTGTATTGGAGCAGTTTTATCTGATAATCGTCTTCTATTGAAAATTGCACAAATTGCAAACCAGTAAGCATTTCATGCTCTCCAGTCCATGAGCATGTGTTCCAAGATCTCCAGTAGTGATTGGGCTGCAGATTCTGCTTGGTTGTCACATGCTAACTGGACACAATCTGTTCTTATCTCTGATTGGCTTCTGCTCTAACTCCTATTCCAGTTTGGTTCCTTATGCCATTTTACCCAGTGTGCTTGCTCAAGTGGCCTATAATATGGCACATCACTGCCATGACAGCTATATCATGGTAAAATAACGGTGAATGTAGCCCTGATTGGGCATAGATATATATGCAAAGACTTGTGTCTTATCATGCCAAATCTGTCCACAAGACAGATGTTATCTGGGTAATGCCAGAGAAGCAATGGGATTTAAGCCCTCCACATTGGGGGAGTTGCTTCCATGCACCAATAATTAGTTATAAGCTGCTATGTTACGACAGTTTTAGCATTCATTTACAAAACAAAACATGATGAAAAGAATGTTCCATTCAGTTTTGCTGCACTTGGAAAAATAGGAGAATTTGACAGTGTATAAAGTTAATTTTTTTTATCATTACGATGCTCCAGTCATGCTTATTTTTTGTTCTCAGATCATTGCACCACTTGTGAATTTCAGTGAGAGAGTGTATGTTTTCAGAGGATAATTGAAGCTGAATGCTCTGATGTTATCTATGATGTTTAGAAATTTAAGTTCAAAGGGATTCAAAGATACAGCCTGTTTGATCAGACTGAGGCAGTTGTGCTCCACAGATGCATGGGTTAAACCAGCCTCTCTCAGTAGCTGGGTTTCCATCCAACTAGTTGATGTGGAGATGAGTTATGCAAATAAGAAATCCCCAGTTGGAAACACCTGCAAATTCGTATAAGTTTCCTAATGCAAATATAAATTTAATTTGTTTGAGGGGGGTGGGTTAACTCTTGATTTAAATAAGGCATAATGTGATTAAAGTCAATGAAAACAGTTTAACTTGCGTATACTCACATTACAACACTTTCATTCCTGGCCATGTTGGCTACATAGATAGATAGATAGATAGATAGATAGATAGATAGATAGATAGATAGATAGATAGATAGATAGATAGATAGATAGATAGATAGATAGATAGATAGATAGATAGATAGTACACACATGCACAAGAGTTTGACACATACTGCATATAACTTGCGTATACTCACATTACAACACTTTCATTCCTGGCCATGTTGGCTAGATAGATAGATAGATAGATAGATAGATAGATAGTACACACATGCACAAGAGTTTGACACATACTGCATATGCATAGATGCTAAATGCACACACAGAGGTCGCTTAAACACACAAACTTCCATTTAAGCTCAGATCTATGTATATGCAGTATATATCCAGTCACTCGCAGTACATATGTTTACATACACACACACACAATACATTCTTCCCACAAACAGTTGCTCTGACAGTTTGGCAAGGTCAAGTGGAAACGGTCTGGTACAGCAGGGACCAAAGAAGCTAAGCTTCAAGCTTACAAGCGACTAAAATAGAGATGCTGTGTGTGTGTGTGTGTGTGTGGCCACATGTTTGCTGTTCTAAAACCCTGTGGGGACCCAGAGTGCAATTCTGTGAAACACAAAGCTGGCGGAGGGATCCTTTGACCTGCCTCACTGAGAATTGCACGTCTCCGCTTAGCCAGTGTGACCACACATATGGGGTTTGCTAGGCACCCAGGGAGAGGTCAGGTCAGGTCAGGCCTTGACCAGGAGGGAATCAACACATTGTCATAAGTCTTTGCAGTTATATTCAGACCAGTTCCTCTGAACACAGTTTTCTGTTATCATAACCAGTTTAAGTTCATCCTCTCCTGTTGTCTGATTCTTTTCATGATTGTCACAGTTTACACTTTAAACTTTAAAACTTACTGGTTTTAGAGGAAAACCTGTTGTTCTTTTTACCATACTTTCTCTTCTCTTCTATTTCTGTCCTCTCAGTATTTACATCTCCCAAGTCTATCTGCTTCATCCTTTCTTTCTTCCTCATTGTGTGTGTGTATGCATCTCTTCATAGATCCCATCCTCTCCCCATATCAATTCAATTAAATTCAAAGTACATTATTGGCAATTATAATAATTGACATCATTGGAAGACATTCATAATGCCAAGCAGCCATTCAAAGAATGCTCTCTCTGTTTTTCTCTCTCCCTCTCTCTTTTGTCCCTCTCTCTCTCTTTTTCTCTCTTTCTCTTTCTCTCTCTCTTTTTCTTTTCCTCTCTCTCTCTCTTTCTTTTACTCTCTCTCTCTAGCTCTCTCTTTCCCCTCTCTCTCTCTATCTCACTCTCTTTCTTTTTCTCTCTCTCCTTTTTCCTCTCTCTCTCTTTCTCTCATTCTTATTCTTACTGTCACTGCCTCTCTATCCTCATCTCTGTCTGTCCCCTCAGCCAGGTTTCAGGTAGTTGTAAAGGGCATTGAGTCCGCCCTGCAGCACCTCCTGGGTGGGCTTGAGCAGGGGGTTGTGAACTACGTGGAGGCCCTTATCCAGTGGGTGGCAGGCCAGCCGGCCCAGGCGCCGCAGCAGTGTGTGCAGCTCTGTCGGGAGGCTCTGCAGCTCGTTGAAGTCCACATTGAGCAGCTCCAGAGAGGCCAGCGAGCCCAGGGTTTTGGGCAGCACGTGCAGCCGGTTCCCCTCCACAATCAGGATTTTCAGGTTCACCAGATCCTGGATCTGGTCAGCAATGTTCTCTAGCTGGTTGCCGGCGAGATGGAGGAAGACCAGGCTCCGCATGGTGTAGACGCAGGAAGGGATGTGGGCGATGCGGTTGTGACTGCCCAACGAGAGGACAAGGAATAGGACAGGATTAATGGAAATTTGAAACAAGCTTTTGAATGGAACAATTTTGATACATTTCACTTATTATCCAAATCATTTTTGATCATTTACTATATGCTATAAGCATAAGCAGATTTGAGTAACATAACAAGCACACTTTGAGTAACATAACACTTCATGCTAAACACTTCATGCTGAAGTCACAGTATAGTCTCTGGTAGACCCAGTCAGATCTAGGGTATGTTTTGTGAAAGTTTATGGTTCAAGATTCATTTTTCTGGCCCCCTAAATTTCTTTCAGGTATATTTTTATGGTGTTATAGAAAAGCTGCATGTCGCTGTACCTGAGGTTGAGTTTGGTGAGGTGGCAAAGGGAGCCCAGGCTGGCGGGGAGGCTTCTGATCTGGTTGTTGGCCAAACTTAACACCTCCAGCTTGTTGCAGGCACCCAGCTCTTCTGGAACCTACAGAAAGCAAAGCAAAATGCCCAGGTGACAGTTGGTAAAGTTTCCATATGCAGGATTTTCAGAACTGAGTAGCAACTGAATATTTTGCCTTGTTTCCACTCATACTGATCTGCTATGCATCTCAGTCTGACCAATATTGTCATCTCCAACTTCCATGAGGACATAGATCAAAATGCCTCTGCAGGCCCTGGATATGCCTACATCCACTTTTATCCAAAGCGACTTACAACTCATCAACTATCACGTGTTCAGGGCCAATCTCCCCTAGAGTAACTTAGGGTTAAGTGCCTTGCTCAAGGGCACAACAGTGGCAGCTGTGATTTGAACCCACAACTTTTCAGGCTACTTGCACACTAGCGAGGTTCCTTAACCACTACGCTACCACCACCCATACATCCAATCAGACCAGTGATTGCAGAGAGAAGAGAGTCCGATGCATCACAATTTGAAGCCTTCATCATGTTCAGGTAAAAGCCCGTTTTTGATCGGTTCCTTAACTCAGGGAAACAGGAAGAAGTGGAGATAGGCCTACTGGCCAGACTGAGATGCATAGCAGATATATGTATGAAAACCAGACAGAATAGGAGAAAACATTGACTAAGGTCACGAGACTCAATGCCTTATGTTGTCCAGATATCCCCTCAAATTTGCTTGCTAAGTTGATAGCTCTGTGTGAGCAGGGACAAAAACAATAACAACAACAACAAAAACAACATGTCGCATTATAGAGTGCTTTTCAGACCATACTCCCTCATACTAGCACACTGTACCTAAAGAGACACTGTTTCAAATGTAAGAGCAGTCAATGGAAGAGTGCTGTTGCAGACATAACAATATATTCAAGACATCTCAGATTCTGTATATGGCACTTTTTTGAAGGGGAAGTTGTCCTTAATTACTTCACCCTTGTGCTTCTTCACTACTGAGAGGCTTGGTGTATTCAACTGCCTGTCGGCATGACATTTATACAAGTCCAGACTGTTTGTGGTCAATAAAGAAAATCTGATTTGGGTGGAAAATCAACTCTGTATAGATTTGAGATCAAAAGGGAGAAGATGCACTGTCTTTGAGAGGAAAAACAACTTTTTAATCTTCTCATCTAGAGATTTATTTTCAGCGTTTGATGTCTGAAGGGTTAGAGTAGTGATGAGAATGTCAGATTAACTGTCTCTCACTTTGTCTTCAAACTTGTCAAAACTTTTTCAAAATGTTGACAATAAACAAGGGAAGTTCAAGTATTTTTTTGTCCCAGAAATAGACTTTTTAAAAATGTATAAATTTGGTAGAACAGATTAGATTGATGGGAGACGTGACAGATGTGAAGATGTGACATGGGAGAGAGATGGGGGACAGGAAGTGACCTTATGGTTGAGTTCAGAATATATTTGCGATGCTGCCACTTATGAGACAGCATACAGCCTTGCCACATAGCCAGTCTCTTTATATGTTCTGTTAATTAAAAGCATTTTGTGGCTACATCGATCAGCAGCACAACACAGTTTCTTTCCTGCAAAATAACAGCAAAACAGCTGTTGTGTGTTTTGTGTGATTTAATTGTTTTCTCTGCCTTTGCCAGTTTCTTCCAAGTGGAAGTATTGTTGCAGGTAATCTAATAAGGTCATATAAATTGGCAGTTTCCTAAAGTTTTACTTTACCAGGAGTTAAATATTCAAATGAAAATGTGCCCTGATCCTGCTTGAAAAATTGGAATGTGCATGTGCAACCCAGATGGAAAAGCCTGCACGGTATACAAATTTCTTGTGCTTGTGGTATATAAATTTCTATGGGGCCGGTTCTGGTGATAAGACTCAGTGACTCTGTGATAAGACACTGTGTAGACCACATCTTTACATTTACATTTACATTTATGCATTTAGCAGACACTTTTATCCAAAGCAACTTCTGTAGAAGTATCTACACCTTCTGCTTTATCCCATAAAAAGCACACAGACAGGAGTGTGTTGAGATCTCTGAGACAGAAGCTGACTTAGACATAGGTAAGACATTGGTCTGTGCTGATGTCTCTGAGACTGATGCTGACTCACACACACGTAAGACATGGGTCTGTGTTGATGTCTCTGAGACAGAAGCTGACTCAGGCACAGGTAGGACATGGGTCTATTTAGCTCTGATGTCCAGAGAGAGCTGCCATAATATCCTCTGGCAATCAGTATGCACATTTTGGCCTAATCAACACCCTCGTGACTCATACATTAATGTACGAGCAGTCTCGGTGTGAAGTCTGCTCTCACACAGAGGTGGAGAGGGGGTGTGTTCTCACAAGACTCATCAGAGGGGCTGCGTGGGACATCACACACTAACACTCACACTCACTCCAACGTTCTCCTCGTCTAATGCGATCACACTTTTCTACACTACTCCTCATCTTCCTTCCTTCTCTCTCTTTCTCTCACTCTCTCTCTGCATTTATCCCTCTTCCCTATTATGTGATCTCACCAAACAGTGTGTTTCCATCTCCCAGTTGAAATTCATCCCTCACGTTACCTCTTTATCTTTTACTGTGGGCCTGCTCACCTCTCCTGTCCCATTCTCTCCTGAAACCCCCTGCTCTCTCTATCTCTCTACATCCACCTGCTAGCCTCATTGGCAGGCCAAACACACACACACTCACACACACACACACACACACACACACATACACATACACACACACAGTTATATCTATATTTGCTAAGCTGGTCTTTCAATTTCTTACCTACTCCTTCATTCAACATATGTAAGCCCTGCCATTCTTTCAGTAGCACAGAAGAACACAGCAGATACCACTCACTCAGTGGAACAAACACTCTCTCTTTCTCTCTGCCTGTCTCTTTCTCTTTCTCCCTCTCTCTCTCTCTTTCTGTCTCTCTCTCATCTCTATCAGTTTAGTTCATCTCAACAAGTGAGTTTGTATTGCTAGGGTACAGAAGTACAAAAGGACAAAAACTACATAAAAAACAGAGAATGATGTTTGATTAGCCAGCCTCTGCCTTCACCTCCCCTTCCCTCACCTCACCTCACTGAGCTGGTTGCGGTAGGCAAACAGCACCCTTAGGTTCCTGAGCAGGCTGAGTTCTGCGGGGAGGCTGGACAGCTTGTTTCCAGACAGATTAAGCACCACCAGGCTCTGCAGACGCCCCAGGCCTGGGGGCAGCGAGCTCAGGCAGTTGAGCGACAGGTTGAGCTTCTGCAGCTCACGCACCTCCCAGAGTTCCATGGGCACCTCTTCCAGCCCGCGCATGGCCAGGCTGAGTGTGCTGTAACCTAGGTGACGCACGATATGGCGCCGCAGACGCTCCGCTGACACCTCGCGGCCACGGACCAGAATGCTGACGCTGCTCGCCTTGCGGCCTGCCTGCTGGTGATGCCGCGAGTCTTCGTAGGGGTTGGAGCCATCAGTGACGTCGTTGGAAAGGTGCTTGGTCTGACGAAGCCCCATGGTTCTGACTCAGGGGAGAGTCCAGTTGCTGTTAGATGAAAGTGGAAGTGGATGACTGGAAGTCAATGGAAGTGGATGACTGGAAGTCTCCAGAGCAGCAGTAGAGTAGTGAGCTTGTTGACACTGATCACTGCTGAGGGTCTCCAGTGACACTGTAATGAACAGACAGCTTCAGACATTTTTGCACACCAACTCCAGCCATACTCCTGTTTGGTCCTCCATGTTCAGAGTCTGTCTATCTGTCCAAGTATCTGTATAGTGAGAGGCTATGACTTTACCTTTTCTCTGTGTGTGTGTCTGAATGAGTGTGTGTCTGTGTGTGGACTTGTCGCTACAACTCTGGTTGAACTGAACTGGGAACGAAGCAGATATGGAGCGAGAGAGAGAGAAAGACAGGGAGAGAGGAGAACAGGGGAGAGACTGGAAGAGAGAGTGTGTGCATGAGAGGGTGTATGTGACTGTATGACTGTATGAGAGTGAGAGAATGTAAGAGTTTAAGACTGCACCTGTCCCTGCCACTTCCATCACACACCACTAGACGACTGCCCACAATGACTAGCAGCTCTGGACACTATAACTGGCCTCTTCCTCACCAGTGTTTGTGTGTGTGTGTGTGTGTGTGTGTGAGTATGCATTAGACCATCATCAGATATCACTCTGACCACAACTCTCTCCCACACACACACACACACACACACACACACACACACATACACGCTTGTCATGCGCCTCTATGCTCACATGTGCACCCACAAGGCTCAAGGCCCTACTTGCAGTACAGGAAGAAGGCCTCACTAAAACTAATCATTAAATTTGGTGTGTAAATGAAACAAGGTTGCCCTCTTCTCTTTCTCTCTCTCTCTATCTCTCCGGAAGAGAGGCATTAACAGTGGAAACACAGTGATAACTGATGAGTCGTCAGGTTCATCTCAAGACCAGCTGTAGAGCATCTCTCCTCATCTCGGCTATTATGCGTTAATCTTGGCTGGACGAGTTATTATAATGTGTAAATATATCTTAATTATAGAACCATAACACATAACACACAAGAGATTAGAGCGGGAACCTTGGAAACTCTGTATATATATGTGTGTGTGTGTGTGTGTGTGTGTGTGTGTGTGTGTGTGTGTGTGCATGTGTGTGTATGTGTGTGTTTGTGTGTGTATGTGTGTGTCTAGCATGTATGACAATGTAAATCTGCAAAACAGGGTGTGTGTGTGTGTGTGTGTGTGTGTGTGTGTGTGTGTGTGAGTGTGTGAGTGTGTCTGTGTGTGTCAACTTCAAATGTCTTGCCTTTAAAAAGGCACCAGGCAGGCATGATCTTATAAAAACATTGAATCATGTCCATAAAAAGCAGCAGCCCTATGGAGCATTAGTGGGGCTTCGACTGGCCACTGAACCCACTGTCTGCTCTCACACACACACACACACACACACACACACACACACACACACACACACACACACACACACACACACATACATACACACACACACACATACAGACACAGCTTATCTGCAAAGGGTCCCAGGGAGATAATAATGGGAGATGGGTGGACACGCTGGCACAGACACACACACTAAGCTACACGCTTGTAGCCAAAGGCTCTTATACAGAACCACTTCAGATCTATTCCTGAATCACTGAGAGGGTCACGGTCAGGTTATATTAACTTAATATAACAAATCTCTCAAACGTACTTGTGACACTACTTAAAATGAGTAGTCTTTAAGTATATCCAAACTCACTTTCCTGACATGACAAGCCACCTTTTTTTAAAAAGGCTCTGTTGATGATTTCTTATTTAGGCAAATGTTTGTGATATGTCATGTTTAAAGGCATTTAAGACTCCCAGCAACACCAGTATCCAAGTACAAAGTTGTAAATCTGTGTTTGAAGCTTACAGTAACAGAGATGATATCTGTGGATAGTGCCAAGCACTCTCGGCCATTTTACAATGGATTTTCTTACAATGGATTTTCTGAATTATTTCTTAATTCTAATTCTGACCTTTAACAGAATTAATAGAAATACAGGCAGTTCTCCTGTCAGCATGGAATTTCTAATCAGTTTCATACTCTCTGACAGTTTGATGTTTTACTGTCAACCAATTGCTGATAATGATATCATAAGAGTTGAAACTCTAATTTGTTTCTCCTCTAAAGTAATTAAACTAATCATTCAATATTTCTCCAGGTCATTCAAAGGACATCTCTCTGTTTAAGTAAATCAGGCATCACAGTGAGCAGAGAGTTAGAGGCACCTTGCCCTGCTGTGTCTCTCTCCTGTCCCGTTCACACCCGCTGAACAGAACTCCAGGGTAGAGTGTTTATGGCAGAGGTGACATGGTTGGTCCCCTACCCATGGCGCGTGACACACTCACGCTCCCACACACACACACGCAGACATGCACAGCCATGAGTAGACACACATTGGGGTTGGGAGAGGGGGCTGCGGAAGAGAGAGAGAGATAGAGAGAGCGTGAGAAAGGCAGAGAGAGAGAGAAAGAGATTAAAGCATAGCATAGCAAAGGAGGAATAAGGAGAGAGTGTTTTGTTTCTTTCTGTTTTTACAGTTTTTGCCCATCATTTTCACACTTCTCAAAATAATATATTTATGCATTTAAAGTCCACCTTTTCGAAAGCCACCAGAACACTTCATACTTCACCCAAAATTACTAATGCCGTCATAACTATAGCACATGCTGTCACTCAGCAACACATCAATGGCAATCAATGTGTAGTGGACACAAAAACAGAAATAACCATATAGCTTTTCTTATGCAGTCTGACATAGATCAACATTGTCACATATGTTATGTACAGTTTATGTTGTGTTATATATTTTGAGTGAAGATTTTTGTATACTAGTGTACTTCTGGCAATAGATGAAACTGGCACATACAGTGACAATTAATATATCTCTGTATCTGTGTGAACTGAAGGAATGATGCAAATCACAATACAACAGTGTCTGTTTCCTAAATGGCCTAATGCTAAGACATGGGAAATACCACTGCAAGACTCCTTGGTGTCAAGAGAATTTGTCGGTGTAAAATGCTCACACATTTTCTTGGTATAAAAGAATCTTATAATGGCATGCACCAGACTCTCTACAAGTTGTATGCTGTAGGAGTACAGCAGTATGCCATTTCAGTGGTTTTACTATATTTTGTTATTTACAGTATTCTGTAAGGGTAGTATATTTTGGAACAGAAAATACAATGTGTATACTAGTGTGCAATGTTCCTTCATTTCACTTCATGTCCCTTATATAATGTCCCATTTAAATAGGTCTACAATACATTAAATATGGCAAATATATAAATAGAGTTGAATGTAAATTGATTGAATATTTTATTTTATTTCTTTTAGGTTTTGACTTCACGGGTAGCTGTTTTCATAAGATGATCTAAATATCTGCAAAACCTGCTGTAGTTGT
>JAIFZK010000017.1:15007500-15166195 GCA_027481765.1 Tenualosa thibaudeaui
AGGACACCAACAAGAGAAACAAGTACTGTACCTCAATGTGTATGCATGTGTGTGTGCGTGTGTGGATGTGTGCGTGTGTCTGTGAATTTGTGCATGTATGCATACCGTGTGCGCAGGTGTGTATGTGTGTATACATGCTGTGTATGCGTGTGTGTGTGTGTGTGTGTGTGTGTGTGTGTGTGTGTGTGTGTGTGTGTGTGTGTGTGTAATAAATACAGTTACTCTGTTAGCATTAGAGATATGGAATGCTAGAGATAGAGATGATAGAGACAGTGATAGATCCTTGTCAGAGTTTAACCTCTCCAACCTGCTTCCAATATGGTTCAATATGCGGAGTGTGGACTAATAAGGATCAGGCTGTCTGGAAAACTGTGAAGTTGGGTCGCTTGCTCCGCAGCTTAGTGCATTTGGCAAGCCGTACATTTGATAATTAGATAGTTAGATAATTACCTTTCCTGAGATGTGATATGATTGTAATTGTGATTGTGGTTGTGATGCGATTGTGGATGTGTGACGTGATTGTGGTTGTGGCTATGGATTTGATGTAATGTGATGCAACTGTGGATGTGATGTGATTTGGAGTGATGTGATTATGGATGTGAAATGATTTTGGAGTGATGTGATTGTGGGCGTGAAGTAATGTGATATGATGTGATTGTGGATGATGATGTGATTTTGCAGTCATGTGATTGTGGATGTGATGTGATGTTTCCCTCACTCAGTTGTGCTGATGGTCCTGGGTTGGCAGGGGAGTCCTGTTCAGGGAGTGGGCTATGGGCACCATGAGCTCAGACGGTGCCCAAAACCGGCACCCTCCCCACTTCATTATGGCTTAAGGGGTTGTGGTTGGGTTGTGCATTACAATCAGCTGTTTTTTTTTGTGAAGAGTTGGGACAAATGTATGGGTGGACTTTTACTTTGACTTTTTACTCTGGCTGATCAGTCATAACAGGACCACTTAGGGTTGGTTGGATCAGAACCAAAATAGAACTAATCAGGGCCAGATCAGAGCCAGAACTGGACAGGGTTGGGGTGGGATGTGACCAGTGCCTAGGTGTCCTGTCACCCATCACAAATTGTGCAGGTGCACAGGTGTGGTTTCATATACCAGTCCGATGGCATGCCAACACCACTCCAAAACTAATTATTCTCATCTCTTTTTCTCCAGCAAGCTTTTGTTGAGGGAAATAAACAAACAAAAGCAATAAAATTGCCACCCAGCTGCTTAGAGGTAATTTACTTATTCATATATTTGCCGTGCAATGAAACACTATCATTAAAATGCAATGTACTGTTTATGTAGCAGAGTCTCTCAGCTTTTGTTCAACCAGTTCAACAAATTGGACGCAGAAACGAGTGGAGGCTCCTCTGGAGGATACGCCGTAGAGCACAGCACCATCACACACACACACACACACACACACACATACACACATACAGAAGCCTCTGGAGGATACGCCATCAGCACCACACAGCCATCCAATCATGACACCAGCAGCCCTGTCGAAGACACACACACACACACACACACAAACTCACAAGCAAGCACACACACACACACTGGCATGCACACACACATGACGCACACACACAGCCACGCACACGTAGACACAGGCACACGCACCACAGAAGCATGCACACATACAAGCACGCATACACACACACACATATTCTCAATGGCCCCATAGAAGACAAGGGAGGTGCTAATTCCTCACTAATTATAAGACAGAATTGGCTTTTTGTGCTGACAGACACACACACACTAACAAACATAGTCATGTACCCACTCTTTACCACACAAACACACATATACATTATCCCAATTCACATATCCACACTCCCAACTCTGGAGTGATTACAGAACACACACTAACACACAAATACACACAAAAAACACATACAAACATACCAATGTTCACATACCAATACACAAATACAAAAGAAACAAGCATGTGTGTATAAACACAGACCTACACACACACACACACACACAAACTGGGATTACACAAGCAGCAAATATCATTTAACACACAAGCACTCTGGGATTACACACTGACACATAGAACAAATGAGGAAAGCCAATCCTTTTTCAGCTCCGCTGGCAGATGCGTCTCCTCAGGGCGGCGACTGTGGTGGCGGTGGCAGCAGCACCCTCACCCGTGCACAGGGGGTGATTTAGAAGCTTACTCGCTGTGTTTTTGCCTGCTAGTGCTTAGCGCCTAGCGTTAGCTGTCCCTCAGGAGTGTCTGCTGCTACGCTGTTGAGCCTCGGCATCAGAGCTGTAATAAGATGCTGGCCTGTGTGTTTGTGTGTATGTGTGTTTGTATGTGTGTGTGTGTGTGTGTGTATGAAAGTGTGTTTGTGTTTGTATGTGTGTGTGTGTGTGTGTGTGTGTGTTTGTATGTGTGTGTGGTCCTCCACCATGAAAAGTCACACAGCAGAGGGAACAGGACTGATCCAGGGTCAGCCAACTGTGCTGCCACTGTGGAGTCAGTGGAGACAGTTAATGGAAGCAGAAACTTTGATTATACTCACTTACAGACTTTGACCCATGGATGCATACTGATAGTTCAAGTACAAGTGGACGACTTCACTTCCATCCATCTTGGGACTCTTTCTGCACAGAAACGGCCCAAGCACTCTCTAAAAACATGACTTTGTTGCTCAAGCCCTTGAAGCCATAATGATAACAACACTGCCTTTGGACAGGGAGGTCATCACACTATCAGGACAGGCTGTCAGACAAAAGGGCCACCATCCAATTACTTCTGCTTAGATCAGTCTCTCTTAACTTTCTCTCTCTCTCTCTCTCCATCACTCTGTCTGTCTCTGTAGATAGACCTGTTGTGTAGTTGTTCATATCTGGGTGCTGCTCAACAGGTTGTGTTGAGAGCGAACGGGAGCTGTACAGTTTGAAGTGATGCTACACACATGAAAGGAGGAACTAACCAGACACACACACATACACACACACACACACACACACACACACAACTGTGGCTTTCCCTCAATAAGTTAATTGTTTCTTGTTTCAGCTCTTTTCAGAATTTTGATCACAGCTTTCTCTGTCTCTGTGTCTCACACACACACACACACACACACACAGACAGAGAGAGAGACGGAGAGATATGTGCACACACACACACACACACACACACACACACACACACACACACACATTGTGCAACTCTTTGTGTGTGTGATTGTGCATTGGAAACACGCCATGCTGCCTCTTCCCTTTGTCTGAGAGAACAATGGATCATATTCTCTTTGGCATTTGCCTGCTTGTGGGGGCCGGGTGCGCGGCTGGCTGATGAAGCCTTTAATTAATTGCTATCTCCCTGTCGCCTCCCTAACCTCAGCGTGCTCGTTAGTCCCCCGGGTGATTAATAGAAATTAATTGAAAAGTCGGTGACATTTACCACATCCGTCTGGGGCGGTATCGAGTGATAATCTTTCAGTAATGCCTCCACTCTTAAATCCCCCCAGAACCGATTTCAATCAATGGTGCCGAAGAGTGAAAATTTAATCCGTCTTCCCCATTCCAGCCCTCTCTTTCTCAGAGCCTCTTCATGCCTGCATTGCACACACTTACTGGGAAAAGCTCCTATTTTCTCCCTGTGTCCAGACACACTGAGGGCCATTGTGTGACCCAGGCAGAGTAGGACTATTGGTGTGATTGACACAGACTAGAGGAGCCTCACAGTTAGTACTAGTAGTGATTGATACAGACCCTGGTTCCCATAAAGCAGAGGTGGCCAAATTTTTGTGTTTGTGGGCCACATCTTGAAAAAACTATGTTAAGAGCACCAGTTTTTGACCACTTACAAGTGAAAGATGGACTGTGTTTGGCATTAGAAAACTAACATGCTTTGTAAAACATTTTACATGATGCTATAGTGCTTGATGTTACAGTCACAGTACAGATGTGCATTGCTTTGTTCTTCAGTCCACATCTGGTCCAACATTGCAGGGAACAGTTCCACTGGCCACATATAAATAATAATGTGCAAAGTGGAACCAGTACACCAGTGACACATTTTACATACAAAGTATAGATAATAAAGGATAAATTGAATCAGAACTTCAGCTGGTAAATTAGCATTTGTCACGTGTGTGTCAGCCTCTGGGACGTGTTGTTCCACAGTCTTATAACTGGGAAAAAAAGCCTTTTCACACCAAACAGACAAACAGCCCTCCTGTGAGCTGAGCTTACTGATGGCAGTTGGCTCTGAGACAGACAGACAAGAGCGATCGCTGAGCTGATGATCGTCATGGAGTGGGGTTTTAGTTCCCTCTAGTGGTGTGATATGAAATCACTTACTGACATGGATATCGGTGTGCAGTCTGTTTTGTGTAAGCCAGAAACTCTGTAAATGATATTTAAAAAGTCTTTACTTTCTTTTTATGTTCTGTAATTTTGATTATGTTGATTATGATTAGTTTTTTTGTCATTCAAAATGCATCACCATTTTTGGTGCATTATGTTTTCCTTTGTGTGCTCAGACTGATCAGCATGAAGAGAAAATAAACAGACTAAATTGATTTACTTTTTTTCTGTGTGTGTGTGTGTGTGTGTGTGTGTGTGTGTGTGTGTGTGTGTGTGTGTGTGTGTGTTGATTAGTCTGTGATGTGCCCCCACCCTATGAGCATTGGGCATCATACTAAGTAATTCCACCCCCACCTGTGTAATATGCTGATAGGTGTGTGTGTGTCTGTGTGTGTGTGTGTGGGTGGGTGGGTGCGTAATATGCTGATAGGTGTGAATTTCTCTGCCAACTGTTGGCACTGCTGGAGAAACACTCAGTGACATCAACCCCCTCCGCCACACATACACACACACACACACACACACACACACACACACACACACACACACAGTCTGTCTGAGACAGCCAGGCACACACACACACAAGCACATTTACATACATTGAAACAGAAACACACAGACACACACATGCAGAGCTGCTCCTCTGTTGACAAAACAGCCTGTCACTGGCAGTTACTCCTGCTACTCTTTATGCAGTCTTTCTTCTGTCAGCCCCAGAAGTTCTCAAGGGGTAGGGGGTATCATGTGCGAGTGTGTGTGTGTGATGTGTGCGCGTATGTATGTATGTTTGTGTGGTTGTCTATATCTCCATTCATGTTTGTGTAACCAGCCATGGTGTGTGACCGTGTATCTTTCATAGTTTATTTAGCTATGTGTTGCTTTGTGTGTGACTTTGTGTGTATGTGTGTGTGTGTGTGTGTGTGTGTGTGTGTGTGTGTGTGTGTGTGTGTGTCTGTGTCTGTGTGTGTGTCTGTGTGTTTGGTTTGTGACTGTGTGAGACGGCTGTTGGCTTGGGCTGCTCTCCCCCTCAGGTAGCCTTCTGGCCTGCAGAGGGTTCCAGAAGTGTCCAGCTGGCTCGTCCTGTGGGCCTGGGAAGCCTTCATTATTTGTGTGTGTGAGTGTGTGAGTGTGTGTGTGTGTGTGTGTGTGTGTGTGTGTGTGTGTGTGTGTGATGGCTGTTGGCTGGCTCATTCTGTGTGTCCAGGGAACCTTCATTATTCAGCCGCCCTCATCAGATGATTATTTCACTTGCTGCGGACATGTCTGGACCGACATGAAGCACATACACGCCTTCACACACACACACACACACACACACACACACACACACAGACTGAACAGTACTTTCAGAATAAACACACCATCACATACCCACTCTAAGCAGAAGATTTAGGTTGAAATAACTCAGGTATTTTTTAGAGTGCTTGTTGAGCCATTCAGGGCAGTTGATTAGATTCCCATGAACCTGTGCAAGAGTACTGGTATCATTAGCCATGGCTCTTAGCATATGTGTTTGATAGCTGCACTAGAAAACCAGGTGGGTGCTACACGGTGGTGGTGGTCAGTGAGGTCCCCCTTTACACTTTGGTTGTCTTGAAAAGCGCCATATAAATGTAAGTAGTAGTAGTAGTAGTAGTAGCAATAGTAGTAGTAGTAGTACTAGCAATACTAGCAGTAGTAGTAGTAGGAGTAGTAGTAGTAGTTGTTGTTGTTGTTGTTGTAGTATCAGTATCAGTATTCGTATTAGTAGTAGCAGTAGTAGTAGTATTAGTAGTAGCAGTAGTAGTAGTATTAGTAGTAGTAATAGTAGTTGTTGTATTAGTAGTAGTATTAGCAGTAGCAGCAGCAGTAGTATTAGTGGTATTAGTAGTAGTAGTAGTAGTAAAATGCTGTAATGCTGGGAATTGGTTGTGTCTGCTTGTAAATCATGGATAATTGGAGGTGATTAGGGACATTTCTGTTGGCAAACACAAGGGAGTTATTTGCTATAGTCGCATAGTTTCCCTGTGCTCTCAGTGTAGTGAACTAGCATTGATATACCTGAGTTTACCTATACAGGTAACCCAGCTTTGGCCCCAGTGAGTTTACCCTTTATTTCTCCCCTTCTAATGGCAGTCCAGTACAAACATTACTGCTACTGTTCTTTGTTCAGATTGGAGAAATGTTAGAAATGTTTAGGAAATGTGCCGTAATCTGAGGTCAAGATAACTTGATTAAAATGCTGGGGTGGACAGAATTGTCTTATGTCACACCCAAATATATATATTTAAAATTATATATAAATAAATCCAAATATTCAAGTTACTCAATAATGGGATGGGATAAAGGGAGAAATTAAAATGTTTTGAGGTCATTAGTCACCTCAACTGTTTGGATTGGGGTTTAAAGTGAGGAGATTAGCAGGGCAGAGACCAGAGCCACAGAAGGAGAAGAGAGGTAGAGAAAGACAAAGAGAGGACACAGGTTAGAAGCAGGTAAGAGACATGAGTGTGTGTGTGTGTGGGGGGGGTGATTGGCATGAGAGAGAAAAGCACCAGATGTTCAGACGATGCACTCACAGATGCTCTCTCTCGTTATCTCTCACTCTATCTCTCTCTCTCTCTCCATCTCTCTCTTCCCCTTTCTCTCTCTCTGTCTCTCTCTCTCTCTCTCTCTCTATCTCTCTGCCAGTTCTTCCTCTGTGTCTCCCCATAGAGCTTGTCTACCCCCCTCACTTCTTATTGCAGACTTGTAGTGTAATACTGTAGGGCGTATCTTTGTGTTTTAATGAAATGAACTCAGTCAGAAGTGCACAGAGTTCAGCACTTAGTTGACTTCCCCAGTGCAGTGTGGTGTGGTGCAGAGCTGCCTTTTCATCTCATGTGTCACCACTGAACTAATCTAGGCATATTCATTCCATCCTGTCAGCATAGACACCCATATATCCGGTTTCACAGCCCAAATGATTGACACGTAAATCCTAATTAGTTTGCCACTTTCTTTGATGTTGTGTAACCCCATCTTCACACCATCAGTTTGTTTGTTTGTTTTTGTTTGTTTATGTGCATGTTGTCTGTCAATACAGTGCCCCGGGGCAATCCAGAATACCATATTTTTCATGTAAGTGTGTATTTATTGATAAGTACAGAAATGTGTGAGGAGAATTTCTTCAAATGTTACTAGAGGTGCTCTGAATTCAGATGTTTCTTTCTGCACATTAACGAGTAAACAGACAACAAATGCACACTAAAACTCTCTCTCTCTCTCTCTCTCTCTCTCACACACACACACACACACACACACACACACACACACACACACACACACACACACACTCACACATTCTGGAAGTATTTATGTGAGTATTTACTCTCGAATTTCTTCTTTCATCCTTCTGCATACTCTTCCTACTGGTATCTGTTCATCATACAGCTCTCTGAGCAACCCAATATATAACCCAATATATAACCCAATATATAAGCAAAGAGCAGATCAGTTCTTCAGTTCTACACAAGGTTATCTTCTCATTGTCTCTTTTTGCTGTCATTTATCACAGACTATTGTATTGTTAATTGCCAGTTTCATAGTAAAGACTTCCCTTTTGACTTCTGTCTGACATATAATAAAAAATTCTTAAAATGAACAAATGGTGGCAGCACAGCTCCGTAGACTGGGTTGGGACAGGTGTTTGTTGAAGAGAAATGATTACTATGAGTCCAGCTTGGTGTCTCTTTTTTACAGTATATAACACTACCTTCTTTAAAATATTTTCTGAAGGAAATTTAGAGTGGTCAGATTGCATTTGTTGATTCCACAGAATGAACCAGGACAAACCGTCACTCACCTCCCCTCCGAAAAAACATAAGACCAACTCCCCTAACCTTTCAGCTTTACATTTTAGATACATTGGCTTGTTGTATAATGAGGTAATCTTGGTAAAGCTGAGTGGCCCCTTGAACTGTATGGCCCACTTACTTACCATGTTGTGTGAATTTGTGCTCTGCATTTTATCAGCAGGCCATGGCTCCAGTCATCCTAACTCATTTGTGGTCCACTTGTGTGTGTGTGTGTGTGCATGTCCACTTTCATCACTATGCACCTGCATCCTGTGTGTGTGTGTGTGTATGTGTGTGTGTGTGTGTGTGTGTGTGTGTGTGTGTGTGTGTGTGTGTGTGTGTGTGTGTGTGTGTGTGTGTGTGTGTGTGTGAGAGAGAGAGAGAGAGAGAGAGAGAGATACAGTGCATCTTAGAATCAGAGAGAATGCAAATACGTAGCTAACATATTTGACAATAATGTCTTTATTTCCTCTTTGATCACATACAGTCACAATAATACAGTCACCATTCCCATGATAAGATTATACTCATATCATCATTACATTATTACTGGGATTTCACCACTGCTTATGTGTTATGAGGAGTTCCAAAGTATTAATAGTGCTCCATAATGATTGACACGCATACACATCACCCTCTATAATTATTGGCATCCCTGGTAAAGACGGCTACAAGGTGGGATAAAAAAAACATCTTTTTGTTATTTATGTTAGTCTCCCAAGGAAATTGACAGATAATTGTTCCTATTCCTATTAATCTGAAGATCATATTTTTTAACAAAACACATTCCACTGTTATTGGCACCCTACAAAATATGATAAATAATAATGTACTTGAGTAATTTTTCAATCCATATTCAACTTCAAATTTAAATTAACCAAAGTGTCTGTGGACATTACTAGTCGTAATTTATAACTTCATGGTTCACAAAGGTATAAAAACTGATATGAAACAAAGTCAAATGCCCTAGTCATTTTTCAGCATGGGAAAGACAATAAAATACATGTTTTAAATGCATTCAAGAAAGTGTGCTCACCTCTTTAAGATAGATAATTGCTGTAAAAAAATGGTACTTTCTTGAAAACGCCCCAATTGCTGTTAAAACAGTACTTAAGAAATAGCAAATTAAATGCTATTGGGACCTCACCTAGAATCATGTTTTATGGTCAGATGGGATGAAAATTGAGCTTTGTGACTCATGTTAGGTTAAGCACGTAGAGAAAATACCATTCCATTCTCGTGGTCTGATTGTACTGTAAAGTACTTGGATACTCAGACAAACCCAAATGCAGATTTGCAAAAATGTATTTCTTAACAGTCTTTCAATGAAAAAATCACAAGGGGGAAAAGCTCAGAAGATCTATCAAACAAAACAGTAATCCAAACGCGGGTAGGGAAAAAGTCCAAACAAAACAGTGATCCAAACACAGTAAGAATTATCCACAGAATCAAGGGGAAGAAACTCAGAAAACTTTGATGGGCAAAAACACGGGACAGGAATCAAGGAACATAGAATCGAGAGAAGCGGCGAGTAACAGACAGGTGAGGTAAGAGACAGGTGAGGTTCATTACAGAAATCAAAGACATGAGGAGCGGGTGCAAAGGAGGGGAGGAAAAAGAGGCAGGGCAAAAAACCAAAACAAGAGCACATGGGTGAGATAAACAAGACACAAAGGTAGCAGTACATAGAAAGTCCAGTGGGTGGCCGGAGTAGTAGGAAGTAGGATCATGACATATAGTGAAAATACCCCCCTGCCTCATGTAGTTATGGTGACGAGTCTGTGATGTTTTATGGTTGTTTTAATTCTAAAGACTCATTAGGGAAATCTCATTAGGGTGAATGCCTTCTTTGTGAGAACAAATTGCATTTTGATCAAGGATGTATTTTTCTGGGGCTTTGCATGTCTCTTTAGCCAACTTTACCAGGGGTGGAAATAATTATTGAGGGTGCTATATATGTATAAATATATATATGTATGTATATACATACACATAATATAATATACACATAATATAATATACACATATATAATATACACATAATATAATATATACACTGGTATATATGGTAACACTTTAGATAAGGGTACACATATACACATATTCACCATTAACTAGCAGCTTATTACCATGCAGATTAATAACACACTAGTCATTTGTAAGTCGCTACAAGTCGCTTATTAATACCTTATACTGCATGATCTTATTCTACAGTCTCTGCACACTTAAGCACATTAGGGTATCAGTCCATGTGGTATCTCTCTCCATCTCTTTTTCACACACACACACACACACACACACAAACACACACACACGCACACACACACACACACACACACGCACACGCACGCATACACACATGCGCACATACACACACACACACACAGGGAGGTGGAGGAAAAGGCTTATTTATGCAATACAATTAATATCAATACCATTTCCAGGTCTGATGAATAGAATTGTTAACAATCTATGTATGTATAAAATCTCATAAATTCCCATCTATTCTGGATTAAATTCCCATCCTATTTTGGATTAAAACTACTGCATGTCTGTGACTGTACAAGCCACTGTGGCTCCCAGCGACTCGTGGTGGCTATCAGACTGTCAAAGTCATCTGTGAGGTCTCTGGGTCTTTCTGGTGTGTATTTCTTATAAAATTAGTGACCCTCAGCCAGTTAGTCTCTCTGTATGTGTCCACTTGCACCCATGAATCCTTAAACTTATTCTTCCAATCAGTAAAGCTCTTATGGATATAGAGACGCACACAGGTTTTGGCGTGTTTCAGAAACAGCTGGAGGCTGGCGTCATATCCATCTAGTTTAGCTGGCAACATCCCGCTGGTCTCTTCAAACTCAGGGCCTCCTTAAATTTTTTGGAAATTTTTAAATCCTATCCGCTCCTCCAGATGGATCTTCATGCCCGTCTCCACAGGCATGTAGGTGTTGACACATCCCGACTGCGTCATCACTTTGTGATGGTAGCGGGTGGTGTAGGTCTCTTTGTTGGGATAGAGCCTAAGACACAGATATATTTTTTGTCTATTTTGAATCCTATCCAGAATGCTTTGTGGTATGCCGCTCCAGGAGATTATGGTATAGCCATCAACTGCAGTCTGCACCTCTAGCTTCACTTCATTGTCTGAGTCATCCTTGCACAAATTTGACCAGGAGTTCTCATTCAGCGTCATCATGTTGCATCCGAATATTTTGTAATAGACTTCGTTTATAGACCTGTCATGGCGAGCCTGCTTGAGGAAGGTGTTCTCCCCAGACCTGATGTTGTTAATGACCCTGAGCAGGTTCAGACTGATCTGGTAGGTGTTGTGTGAGTTACCCTGCTCACTAATAAACAATCTCTTCACCACGCTGTGTGTGGTGTTCTGGTCTAACTGAACAATAATTCTGTCCTTGTTGCTGTCAATCAACCACTGCTGGCTCCGGGGGCCGGTATAAACTCCTATGCCGTAAAAGTACTTGGTGATGTCCCAAGGCAGTTGCCTGCTGCCGCTGTGAGCGCTTGGATTGAGGTTACCAAAGGTGTAATAGCAAAAGTCAGGGTTAGAGAGAAGTATTGCATCAGAACTGCTGTCATAATGGAAGCCATATTAACCCGTGGAAGGGTTGATATTTCTTAACTCAGGGACATTGTCCAAGTTGTACTCTTCAACCTTCCCTTCGATAGCCAGTAGAGCAGTCTTAAGCCATGCCGGGGGAATTTTTTACCCAACTCAATCTTGCTGTCTGCTAGCTCATCGATAGTGTTCAGTGTCCTGATGCTGCCCGTGGCCAGAATATAGAGACAGGATGAGAAACCAGAGAATTCTACTGCTAGTCATGATGGTCCTGAGAGAGAGAGAGAGAGAGAAAGAGGGGGAGAGAGGGGAAGAGATAAAGTGGCATTTGTGAAATATATGTTTTCAGATTTGAAAAATTCAATAGGATTGTTATGAATTGAGCATATAGGGAGCAACTGACCATAATCTCATAACATCACTGGTATGATATAAAAGATGCAATTTCTGCAATAAATCAACAAAAAATTTTTTGTTTTGTTTTTCTCCTGCAAATTTCTGTTCCAGAGTTTGTCCCATACATCTAAACAAATAAATAAATAAATACATTTGTGAAGACATTGCATGATCTGACTGATAATCAACTCACAGTTCAATTGGAGTTAACAATGAACCATTATGTTTTTGTTTATTGTCATGAACCATCAATGTGTCACTGCTTTTGGAAATAGAGGCAATTGGCAATTTGTCACTGGCACAGGAATATGGAAGCTCACAGCCCAGCAACAACAATCGGTTTGTTTCTGAAGAGCAGCACTTAACAATCCACTGTTCCCCCTGCTGTCAGGCAATTCAAGAAGCCGCTTCCTAATCTCATCAATATCCAAGGTAACATAAAGTCTTATGATGTCATAACTGTCAATAACATTTCACTTTTAATATCACAAAAGCAGGGGTCCCTGTAATTCCGAAAAAGTTACAATTTTATGGGAGATCCAGGATTTAAAGAATTTGTATTTCATCAGTTTCACTGAATTTCAAATGCCCTGATATAAGTCATCAGTTAGGTTCTTAACACAAACCTTCCCAGCAAATTTCATTCAAAGTTCATTGGCAACAATTTTCAACAAGAAAAAATTTCAACAAATTTCAGGTCAGAAACCTACGCACATCAAACAAACCAAACACATCTATGTGAGTTGTCGCAAACAAAAAGATCAGTGTCACTAAGCTTGAAAACAAAATACCTCTTTGGGTTTAACTGGAATTAACTGGTTAATTAATTAAATGGTTTTTTATATGATGGCTATTGAACTGTGTGTAAAAACAGGTATGCTTTGGTACTTTAGAACTAGCACAAAAATGAATGTGTGTTCTTGGACAGGTTCCAAAACTCTGAACACAGAGTCAAAGTCTGCGTGTGTTTGTGGACACGGTGCAACGATATGTAAATTTTTTTCATCTAAGCTAAATGAGAATGAGTGGAAATTCTAGTCTGGTTCAAACCAGGCCAAGGCTATATAAAAGTGTGTTTGCAACATCTTTTCAGAGCACATGCTTTTGCACTTGCCTGTGATTTTCCTGTGGACCTGAAAACTGTTGCCTTGGAAATTTGAAGACAACACACCAAGCGCATGAGGCGCACCCTGAATATCACTCGTAGCCTATTCATTTTGCTGTTAATGTAGGCCTACCATTTCGAGCACCGCAGGTATGTAGTTAATTTTGTGTCTTTACTATTCAAGCAAAGAATAAAAAGGCAAACAAGGAATAATGCTTTGAAAGCAAAAATTAAGGGTTGAAAGTTATGTTATGTTGTAGGTTATGTTACGTAAGTATGTAGGTTATGTTTGCAGGTCCAAATGTTTTGCACCTCTAAATTTTTTGCAAAGCAAAGTTTTGCTTCAATCAAAGAAAACTCCAAAAGGAATACATGGAATATTTATAGCTCATATAGCTCAATATGTCAATATATCAATAGCTCTGTTGTTCAAGGTCATTGAATGCTGTCTTTAGAGTTGCCGGTTCACCTTTTCTGTCTCTTGCATCAAACTTTTTCATTCTTTTCATTCTTTTCTGCTGACAGCACTAAGTGACCTCAAGCAACAGGGCTAAATTAAAGCATGAGATCAATGTTTCATGTGGATATTTTCTCACAATGAAATTGAATGAATAGCAGGCTACCATATGAATGATAATTTTCCATGACGGTGCAAACAATAGACTGTAGGCTATCTATCAGGCAGAAAACTATATGCTTCACCCATAGAGGTCTGCGTAGAGGCAACAGCCTTGCGCGTAAAAGGATGATTCACTTCTCTGATTTCCACCGCACATTAATTGATTTTCAACCTTCTAGGTTTCATGTCCCTCCTGGCCACTAGTGACCGCCATCGCTCCTTGGTGGATCTGCTTTTTGCGACAGCGTGTTTGTTTTTGGTGTTCCATGTGCTTTTGTTTTCAGTTTTTCTGTGTGCTTGTCATTCTTGAATCTAGTTTTCCCCAGTGTGCCACACCTGTCCCCCCTAATTCTACTATTGGTGTAATTGATTTCCTGCTGTTCCTTGTTTGCCCTTGTGTGCTTGTCAACTATTAAAGCTCTGCTTTTCGTTTGTTTGTCACTGAGTCTGTGTGAGTTTCTCAAGTCACTGGTTGCCTTGCCCCCGTGAAGTATTGTCCTCAAAGAAACTTTGCCTTTTTGAGTTCTGTTCTGTTCTGTTGAGTTCTGTTCAGTTCTGTTTTTTGTGCTTTTTGTGTTTAAGAACTTTTGAGTTGCCAAGCCTTTTGTGTCAATTTCTTGGATCTTTTGAGCTTTTGAACTAGACCTTTGTGGATATTAAACCTTTTGTCACAGAACCTCTGCACCTGAGTGGAATCTGTACTCACTGGGACTCCAGCCTAAAAACCCAGCGACCGGGGTTCAATTCCCAAGTCACCCTTAACACTTTTTGCAACTGTAAACGGTGTTGTCAGAAAACACTGATGTTTGCTCAGCATTGCCTATCTGTTTGTGTTTTCCTTAGTTTGATCATAGACTAACGCTGAAAAGACAGTTTCTCCTCAAAGTCTGTGCAGGCATTGGGCAAGATTTATTCAGCCACGAACTCACAGTCTATTGTCCAACTCTGAGATTTCTGTACCCCAAATATGATCAGATATGAAGTGCCGGTTTTGTGCACATTTAAACACCGTATCACGAATATTATCAACACTGGGTCATAGGATACTAAAGTTCATGTAAACACAATCTTTCTTTAACACCACAAATTTTGAATTTTCTTCAAGACAATCTCTTACCTCTCTCATGGTGTGGCAGTTGTAGGCCAATGAGATGCTGTTTATTTAACGCAAGCGTTTTTTTCCCTTATTTTTGTCTAGTCCATGAAGATAAGATGACTCCCCTTTTTTCAGAAGTATTTACAGGACAAAAATATTGTATTATATTCAGGCTAATATGGTAACCTAATTATTTGTATCATTAAGTTAGCTGATGATTCTCTCTGGTGCTAGCAGAACAACAGATACCCTCTCCAGAAATTCTTAGAACTTCTAAATACCCTGGAGTGCATTTACAATGCATCCCTCAGTCTCTCTCTCTCTCTACGGCACTTTTATCACAGTCCTGCACTTTCATCTCCTGCCAATTTCATGCTAGCAAGCTGCACTCTAAATGAGTTTTTAATTGTACTGTAGTTTGAATGTTTATCCTCTTTTTGTCACTTTGGATAAAATGCCAAATGCACATTTTAAATCATAGCAGCTGCTTGCTAGTGTGCTAATAGTAGTTTATGAGGTAAAGCAAGGGAACTATGCAAAAAAATAACTGCTCATAGGATTTTGTTGATAAGAAGAAGTCAGATTTTCTCTCTCAACCAACTGTGGGACAATGATTGGGATTGGGGAAGTAATAAACAGTAGTGCAATTAAAATTAAATTAACATGTTAATTAAAATTTGATTGAATGACAACAAAAAAGAATAGGCTACGTTAAAAATAATTTTGGTTATTCATGTATATGGGAATGAACGAGAGTGGCTCATGGTTCATGGTCTGAAGGAGAGACTGTACAGGAGACACACACTCACACACACCACTCAGAGGTTGAAATTTGTGAACAGGAAACACTGGAAACCAACGAGACATGCAGTCTTTTTTAGATATAGGAGATCACTTCCAGAGCAGACTATCAGACCACCTCTGCACTGTCTGCATCTACATCAACACTGCATCTTTTCGTTTGTTGTGCATCTCATGCTACAATTGCTATAAAAAGTGGCTTTTTAAGTCACAAGAACACATCCATGATTTCAAATAAAATCATGAATTGTATCTCTAACAAGAACAACAAGTTATCTTGTTCATTTGCTGTTTCTTATTTGCACCAACAGTATTTATTGGCATCAGTGTTTCCATGGCACACTCAGACTTTACAGCAATACCCAGATAGCCAGCGGGCTGCCACTGGTAATCCACTGGTATTTTGCTTGTCGGTTCTCTGGCTCTCCGCCTCTATTTCACCATATGTGGTAATTTTGTACATATGTGGTATATTCAGCAATAATTATCCAAAGATTATAATAAGCAGCAAGCTTTTAAGGCAGTTAAGTTTGGGAACTACTGCTACAAGGTCTACATTATCAAAATAGTTACCTGCATATCCCCTCTAAGCTTTTGCACAGGCACTGGCCATTTTCTTGCCATTCAAAACGCTTCAAAACAATTGATAAGTGAACAGTGCATTCCCATGAGAAAATGGGAAAAAGTCTACCAATGATTGTGATTTCTGAACTGGACTTCATTTCATTGAAACTCAAAGGGAAACAGACATCACTTGCATCATGTGATTGTAGAATTTCGGCTGTTTTGCATAGGTTTTGTGATACACTAGGATATTGAATTATGAAACGTTACAGATGTGACAAAATAATAAGCCTGACTAGTAATCTCTCAATGTTCCTCACTAGTTCAGGGTTCAGGGCATATATGTATATATATAACTTACATAAAAGAAATTTATACAATAAGGACATTTAACAAATTAAAGCTTTATAATTCTCTGTGACACTTCAAGTTGTAAAGGCTTACAGGATAACATTATAATGCCTTATAAGTAAGGTCATGAGAATGTACAGTTATGAACATTAAAGGTCATTCGTTATAAGGCTTTATAAATGCATTATAACCATTTTATGAACGTATTTGTAATGCATCATGAATACTGGGTTTACAGAAAGTGTTACCACAATTTTTCTGTATTGGCGCACCACTCAGATAATGTAAAAATGGAATTATCTGTACAAATCCATCAGAAGGTGTATCATATCATAAAATATACCTCAATATGCCTCAGTACCTCAATGAACATTTTACCATAAGTTTTGGTATGTGTGTACAACTTTTTTAATGGTAAGGTGGTAAAGATGACTTTTGTGTGGAATTGCCCATTTGTGTATATATATACAAAATTGTCATGTCCATAATGCCAACACAATGCCATATTAAGGTGGCATGATAAATGTGTATGATTACATAAAACTGTAACATTCACTCTTCTTCATTGTAGAATTCACATCATGCAAATATCATGGTATTTTGTTGGTGTTATGGATGTGACAGTTTGCGTGTATATATATATTCAGTTATTTCCATAATATTTTATAGTTTTGCCCCTTTGCCTCTACACAAGTGTTTTCCTCATTGGTCACCTTAATGTACAGACAGGTTTATGTGTGTATATGTGCAGGTTTATCCTACTGCTGATTGGTCCACAACTCATTTCCTGACAGTGATAGTCATCTCAGGTTGACTACAGGTATGATGATTTCTAGTACCCCTAAAATTTGTAATAGATTCCTTCCACATTGGTCTTCTTTGTGTGATGTTTTACAAGACCAATAGAGAAAATCTGTGAAAGGGTTTTACTGTTTGAAAGGCAGGTTATGGAAGATAAGAATTAGTTGACTAGTAGAAGTTGCATATTAAACAGTATCTTACCATATTCAACATTAACATTCATCTTCAGGTGATTAGTCCAGTGTATAGTTTTGGGACCCTATGTCCAGTCCTATCCAACATCTTGAAGTGCAAAGCAGTACACCTTTGGAGATTCCTGCTGTTATGGAACAATCAGGGAACAATCATGAACAAGATGCTGCATTTATTTATTTCTCATTCAGACATTTGAGCCCTGTGAAACCTTTTAATATTAACTCTTCTGGGATTGGAAAAGGCCAGAGTGTTTTTTTTGTATGTGTATGTCACAAAGGAGATGGTTTAATGATGATATTAATACAAAGAATATTTGCGGAATTTTGTGTTGAAATGTTGTATACCATATAAATAAGTGGAGTTGGTGGCACGCAGTTCGCCGCTGTGTGACTGTTTTCCAATAGCGGGGAAACACTGACCCATCTATTGAGAGTTTATAATCTAACTTTAATAATATTTATTGTGTGAGCAATAAACGTAATGGTAGAAAGTGGTTTTCATCACAAAAAAGTTAGTTGTTTGTAATGCATCACTGCAACCTGAGTCCTTGTCAGGCCATCTGTAAAGAGCATGATTAAGGACAGTGAGCTAACCTTTGACAAACAGATAAACTGTAAAATTTATCCACTTTCTTTCAGCTGAAGAAATTGACTTTCACAGAGTGATCCATGTATTTGTAATCTGTAGACTAGATTATTGTAACTCACTTTATGTTGGTGTCAGAGCTCTCTCTCACAACTGCAATTGGTTAATAATACCTTCCAAATATATTCTTATCATCTCAATAAACTCATTAAATCATCTCAACTCATTAAAAATCTAGTGAAACTAACTATCTAGAATTTATGTTCAGGCTAAAGTGCCACACCTTTTGTAATTATAATAATATTCTCTTTCTCACTCTCTCTCTCTCTCTTCCTCCCCACATCTCTCTCCTTTACAGGTTTCCTGCTCAGGATCATCATGATCAGCATCAGGATTCTTTGGTTCCTCCTTGTCCTGTGCTCCCTCTCCACTGTGAGCACCTCTAACATCAGGAAACTCAATTCCATTCAGAAACTAGCAAACAACGACATTGGGTTTGGCAAGGAGTTTCCCAGACATGGCTTGAAACTGCTCTACTGGCTGAGTCGTAACCTAGAGATCGATCAGAACAATGTTACCCAGCTGGTAGAACCCAATCAGCATGTGAATATTAACCCATCTGACAGGGTTTATGGCTTTCATCTGTATGGAAATCACGAAGGGTTTCTCCCATCTGACCCTAGTGTTTGCTATTTCACTTTGGGAGACCTCAATCCAAACATTTACCCAGGCAGCCAAAATTTGCCTGATTATGTCACAGAAGATTATAACAACAATGATAGGTATGATCAAAATAGTACCCGAGACAGAATTATTGTTCAGTTACACATGCGCACATACAGAGTGAACAGAGTGTACATCAGTGAACACTATGATGAGCGACATACTTATGAGATAAGCCTTCAACTTCTGAGAAAGATTCGAAGCATCCCAGACCTGAACAATTTCCTCAGGCAGGCAGGTTATGACTTCAGCAGAAGAGATGCATATAAATACAAACAACTCTACTGCACCCCTAGTTATCCAAGGTCCAGACATCACCGATCGATTCCAGAGTGTGATTCAAGGAAACGTTTGAGGTTAGAGGTGAGACCTAGTGACAAGGCTAATGCAAGGATTACATGGAGTGGCATCCCTGACACCCTTATGAGGAAATTTCTTTTTGTGATGCTCTTTAGCAATGTGAACATCTCCAAGCCCCTCAACAGCTTCTTTATAACTAGGGAGCAGTCTGGATCCATTGACACAGATGTGCCTCTTGATAACAGGCTGCAGGTCCAACTGCTTGAATGCAAAAAGGTACCCATGTGCATGAGCGATTTTTGTCATGAGGAAGCACACATCTGGTGGGGCCCTGAATTTGATGAGGCCAATAATAAGTTGCCAACTGAAGTGCTTGGATACAATGCCAGACTGCAGCTCTTTGTTAAAAATGGCAAAGCCTGTGCTCGCCTCTACATCAACAAGGACTTTAATAATTGGATGCAGACATTTGGCTATTCATGGGTGGGGTTCTACAAGAGTAGTGATGCTGGACATAGCAGCCATGATGCATGGCAGTGGGCGACCAAATTCTATGTCCGGAAACACCCAGAAGAAGAACACATGTCTTTAACATATGAGTATGAATCTGGATTAGATATCCAGCGTGGTTTTCAGGTTCGCTTCTTCCTGCACTACCCTGTCCAAAGCATTCTAGCTCACACAGTACCCTGGGGGGAGACTGTCAGAGAGATAAAGAACAATATGAAGGGCTATGATGCCAGTCTGCAGCTAATTGCTGATGGAGGTGAAGCCCTTGCCAGGATTTATATCAAAAGAGACTTGACTGGCTGGAAGGATAGGTTTGCCAACTCCTGGGTGGGGTTTTATAAGAGGAGGTCTGATCAAAGCACCAGCTACATGACATGGCAGTGGGTAACCAGTTTTGAGAGGAATGACAACATGTTCACAGAAGAGTACATGGCTTATGACTACAAATCTGATATGATTGCCATCCCTCAGGCAGAGGCTCGCTTCTTCCTGACAAACGATTACACCAGCCAGAAAGCTCGGGCTCTACTCAATAAGAATGTGCAGTTAACTGGCTAGTTTATAGATGAACTGTTGGTGCAGAGGCTCTTGTAGAATTTGGAATTCAGGTTTTCAGGTCTATAGTCTATTCTTTCCAAAACAATGATATTCCTTACATTTATTAAGCATATGAGCAAAATATGATTTGGAGAAATAATAGACTGTATTTTTTCTTCGTTGTAATAACTGCAGGGCAAGCTACATATCCATGTGCATCACCTGCAAAAATGTAAGTTGTTCCTTACCAACATGAGTTCACTCTTGTTTAAATGCCCTGTGTCAATGGCAATCAATTGAAACTGCATTAAGTCACTATTAACGGGTTAACTTTGAGAGCCCTAAGCAAGTAGGGTCTTTGAAATTGAATTGTATTCATTGCATTTAAATGCATAGTATTGTACATTGCTTTTTATTGTTACGTCTCTAAAGCAAATTTGCTAAACAGAATCATAAAGAGTGTGAAAATTTAAAAGACTGCAGGTTACTTTACTTCAACTTCAACTTGTGTATTGACATTAAATAAAAAGTGTATATTTACATTACAATAAAACATTTTAAATGTATATCAAATATTAAAGCTTGTGAGTGTACTTGAGACTGCTGGAGTGTGCAGGAGGTTTTTGTACTTAATGAGTTTGTATCACTGTGGTACACTTTTGGTGCAGGAACCAGACTGTTTGTTGGAAGTAAGTAATCCTATTTTATTATTATTATTTATATATTTCTATTAATTCTATTACTATTATTACTTCCACCAAGGAGGTTATGTTTTTTGCTAGCGTTAGTTTGTCTGTTTGTCTCTGGAATTTGTATAGCTTCCGTGACCCTGTGTTGCTATAGTGTTTTTCTAGTTAACTGCTTTTTTCACTGCTGAAAAACAATTATAGGATGATATATCTAATGGTATATAAAACATTGTTTTTGTGCATGTACTGTATGATTATGACAAATTTCTCCTCTTACTGTAAGACCAACTGTTATCACTAAATCTGAATGTAATTATTGATGGTACTAGTTTTTGTGCCATAATATTGAATTCTTATTCTGCTTTGTTATCTTCAGTTCAGTCTTGACTTCAGTTAGTCTCATTCACCAGCACTGCTCTTACCATTTTTCTTTTGAAGACTATAGGCCTATATGTCTTTGTGCCACTCTCTTCACTTTTAATTTTTAAAGATGTATTAAAGAAAATTAAAGAAAACTTGGTGTGATGTAGCAACATATTTTTGCTTACTTTTGAAACAATAGTGTTGAAAATTATTACGGTCATTCTTCAACTATTTTTTTTGTCATATTTAGAATGTCAATTATTTTAGGAAATGTAAATATAATATAAAATATAAACAAACAATAAAAATATATAATAACAAAATAAAATATTTATTCAAGGACTTTCTTGACTTGATTAAATATTATATGGCATTTAGATATGTTTTCAAAACATCATGAAATTAAGCTTTAAATTATTTGTTGCCGTCTAAATCACTGAAGCGTGTCCAGTGTTGAATTGTGCTTGCTGAAACAGAGAGAAGTGAGAGTAGGATGCAAATGCAGGCCTGTGGGTTGAGTCGTGTTTAGAGTCACAGAAGAAGAGCTGCAGCTGAAATGAAGCTGCTCCTCCACTGGGTTGGAGACAGAAACTCTACTATGCATGCACCTCCTCCTGAACCTCCTCTCTGACCTCTCTTCTTCTCTCCTATCCCCTCCAAAGAAAACATGTTAATGGAGTCGTGTGAATATGGAGCTCAGCATTTCGTACACAGACAAGCAAGTGGGTTATTATCGCTATCCCTGGAATTCCAAGTTCATTGAGTAACTGTTGGGAATGGGAGATGCAAAACTAAGTTTAGCACTATTTTGGAGGGTGGTGGATGAACAATCAGAAATGAAAACTAAAGGGTAGAAAATACAATTCAGTTTCCTAAAACTTTGTTGGTTGACAATGGAACTGTTGTTTAAAAGCAATGCAACATTCGTGTCTGTGAGGCTAGTGGAAATTCCCACTGGTGTGGTTACATATGGCACTCAGCCTTTGGCTTAGTCTGTTTCGGTCTATGTTGCCTCAAATTTTCTGGTTCTATTTCCTACAGACAGCACTTCAGACAACAGGACTCAAACAAAAGGGCTATTGATTAATTCACACCAGATTTACCCTTTAAGGGGTCAACAGGAGTGCCGAAGGAAAAAAGTGTGTTAATGAGAGAGCGTGTGTGTGTGTGAGAGAGAGAGATAAACATCACTGTACTTATGTAACTATCCTAGTTCAATGGATTAATGTACTGTAGGGATGGGTCAGTGAATGTCTCGCATGTTTATACCCCTCTCCACTGAGTCATGAGCAGGAGCTTCCTGGAGTTCACCTCTGTTGAGTCTGAGCTCAAACTCCACAGCTGGTACTCTGAGCAGAAAGTCTACAGGGAGGAGAGAAGCTGGTGTGGTGTTTCTAACTGACTCATGACATGGACACCTGTTAGAGAAAGAAGGGAAGTGAGAAAGAGAGTGAGTTGTTTTTGAATGCTGGAATAGTGAGACTGAGGTTGTGTGCAGATCCTCTAACATGAGCTGAAGGTTTTTGTACGGAGCTCCACTACTGTGTGAGCGGATGTGAGTAATACTGCTGACAGTAGTAATCTGCTGCATCTTCAGGCTGGACTCCTGTAATGGTTAGTGTGTACTGTGTACCAGATCCACTCCCACTGAACCGATCTGGAACACCAGACTGACGAGTTGACACTGAATAGATTAGGAGTTTAATAGCCTCTCCAGGTTTCTGAGAGTACCAGTAGAAAGAGCTACTAAGACTCTGACTGGCTGTGCAGCTGATAGAGACAGTTTCTCCAGGCTTAACAGACTGAGCGAGACTGAGTCAGAATTATATCAGCTGATGACACTGTTGACAAAAACAGGGTAAATAATTTTAACAGAAACAAAAAAATATATATTTGAAAATCTTGCAGATGTATATATTTTCACAACAGAGTCATGAGTCCCATAGCTAGTAGCAGGACAGTGAGAGAAATCATGTTTGTAGATCTAGTCCGTAAACACTGGAGTCCTCTGATACCAACAGGGACTCTTAAAGCAGAGTTGCAAGGTGTGTCCCTGTCACTATGCAAAAGGCACACACACACACACACACAAATAATCAAATGTCATACTTTGTCATACCATGTTTGTTCTATTACCATCCCATTTTTTAAAAATTGGCTTGAGCTTCATTTTGTCCTGTTTGTTTTTTCTTCATACATGTTACCAGTTGTTAACCAATTGTTAATATCAGTTAACATAAACACTGATGTTTAACTCTTTGTCATCTGAGTATGCACATAGGCTCGGCGTCCTGCAGTGTCCATATGTGCTGATGGGAGCATCTGGAGAAGACAGGTGAAGCAGCACTTCTGGAAAAAGAAAGTTCTGGAAAAGTTTCAGTCTCCATCTAAAGCATATACATTGAGAAAATGATGATGATGATGATGATGACAACAACAACAACAACAACATCATCATCATCATCATCATCATTTTAGTCCCCTACCAAAATCCAGCTACACCATTACTGCACAGTTAGCAGTAATACACTTTAGTAAGTTGTTTCTGCCGATGCATAATTCGTTTTTTTTTTCCTCATACATCTGCCTGTAGAGAGTGCTTTTTTTATTTAGAGCCAATCAAACTACTACTACTTACATTTCTGTAGAGCTTTCCACTTTACAGTGGGAGGGGGGCCTCACTAACCACCACCAATGTGTAGCACCCACCTGGGTGATGCCACAGCAACCATTATGTACAATAATACTCACAACACACCAGCTTTTTATGTGTAGAGTGAGGGAGTGAATGCAGACATCAGAGGTCCTTTCCCATCGCGTCTGCTAAAGTCAGTTGCGTGTTTGTGTGTTTAGCCAGCGTACACTTTAGCGCAGTGGTTAAGGAACCTGACTAGAATGCTAAATATCTTGAAAAATTGTGGCTTCACATTGTGTCTGCCACTGTCGTGCCCTTGAGCAAGACGCTTAACCTTCAGTTGCTAAAGGGGAGACTGGGTCTTAAGTAAATGATGAATGTAAGTCACTCTGGATAAAAGCGTCAGCCAAATGCATTAATAGTTAAAACTAAATAGGGATGCAATGATCTGATATTTGGATCTAATGTCGGTCCCGATACTGACAACAAAGCTGAATCGGGTATTGGAAACATTTTTGCTGATCCATGGGTCGATCCGTTGCCTTCAACATATGACATGACAGCAACAATGAGAGCAACAACTCCATATGTTGGGCTACCATGCATGCAAGTACTGCAAGTAGCTTTCAAAGAATTGTCAAGCTTCAGCTATGCTATGTGCAGATAAGGTGTAGATGTATGAAAACACAGCTTTTTTAGATGCTGTTAGTTAAATTAGTATTAAACTTTCTAACAAATTACACCATCACTGTTGTCATATAGGTCCATGCTGAGAAAGTTAAAGTGACAGATACCTAATTAGACTTAGTCCTACAAAGTATGCTTGTGTGTTATTTTTTATATTAAGTCTTAATATGAAAAAAGTTGGCTAATGTTGAAGTCAAGGCTGACGCCTTTAGTCTTGTCCACATGGTGGAGGTATGTTTATTCATTCAATGTTGATATTGAATCTTGGTACTGGTATTATTTCAATGGTGATATCAGATATTGGTATTGAGCATATCGACCGGAATTGGTATCAGAAACACAAAAGCTGGACTGGTGCATCTCTGAATATACATTTCAATACAATAAAAACTCTGATTATCTGAAGCACTGGATTTAATAGAAGGGGAATAAGCAATGATTTTACAGTAACTCCACAACTCAAAACAGGGTGGAAAAAAAAGAATACAAATGAAGCTGTTGTTTTTTTTTAATAACTCCAGTGTTCACATTTTTGATAATGAACAGTGTATTTATTATGAAAAGAATCAGAAGGACTGTGGAGATGTTTAAAATAGCATGTGGGGTATTGTACTGGTTAAAATATAACTATATGTCTTCACAGAAATAGTATTGCTTTTAAAAATCCAATACTATATTTCCATTCATATGTACATTCTCTTTTCATTTGAAGAAAGTGAAATCCAAAGGACATCTCATTATTTGAGACTGCTGGAGTGTGCAGGAGGTTTTTGTACGGCTGCTTAATGAGTCTGTATCACTGTGGTGGACTTTTGGTGGAGGAACCAGACTGTCTGTTGGAAGTGAGTAGGCTAACAGTTTTATTATTATTGTAGGGAAAGATCATGTATGGTCAAGATATCTTGTATGGCACACTTAATGTGTTGCTTTACATCATGCTGATTTAATTGCTAGTTATATTTTCTCAGGCATTATATCAGCCCAGTTACTCTCCTGAATCATAACCATTATACTGCTAAAAAAAGAATTGATTTTGACGTTTATGTTACCGTGTGCATGGTAGTTCATGTTCAGAATTTTCCTGGATGTAATCTCAGGTGAGGCTGTCATGACTTACAGTAAAAACTTATTTGTTTGCATTGCATCTGAAATGCACTTTTGAAGTTGGTCAGTAACGCCTGATATTGCATTGTGCTATCTAACATGGTTGTTGTGGACAGTCACGATAATTTTTGTCAGTTATAGACTACTTGGTTATCACCCTGCACACTGGACACTGATAAATTCTTTCATCATATTACTAGGATGCATGAAATCTGATTGGGATAAAACAAGTTTAATCTAGCCTAATTCTTATACATAAAAATAAACATAGAACAATGTGATTTCATTAAATGCTGTGTTATTTATTGATGTTTAATAACTGGTGATTAATTGATTGAATGTTGTATTTAAAAAGAGTTTTCAATCTCTTATGCGACTAATATTTTAACAAGCATAAGTAGTCTACTCTAAATTGTAATAATGGTGGCATGGTTGGCATGTAAAATTGTTGTGTTGAATTCTACTTAATTTGACAAACAAACATCTCAAAATCTTAAATAAATTTACCAAGAGCATAAATTAAAACTTTAAATTATATGATGCCGCCTAAATCCCTGGAGCGTGTCGAGTGTTGAGTTCTGCTTGCTGAATCAGTAGAGGGAAGTGAGAGTGGGAGGCAAATGCAGGCCTGTGGGTTGAGTCGTGTTTAGAGCCACAGAGGAAGAGCTGCAGCTGAAATGAAGGAGAGGAGACATGCTGCTCCTCCACTGGGTTGGGGACAGAGACTCTACTCCAAATCCTGCACCTGCTCCCCCCTTCTCTCCTCACACCTCCCTCCTGTGTTCTCCTCTCTTTGCCTCTCCTTCTCTCCTCCATCCCCCTTACTAACCTCCCTCCATCTCCCCTGTGTGGTGTGTAGCTGACACTAGGCCCAGCCTGACACTGCTTCCCCCCTCCAGTGAGTAGCTGCAGCAGGGGAAGGCCACCCTGGTGTGCCTGGCCACCAAGGGCTTCCCCGGGGACTGGAGGCTGAGCTGGAAGGTGTCTGGGAGCAGCAGCCGCTGGGAGGGGAGCCAGAGTCCTGCGCTCCTGGAGAAGGACGGCCTCTACAGCTGGAGCAGCAGCCTTACCCTCACCCAGGACCAGTGGAGGAAGGCACCAGCCGTCACCTGTGAGGCCACCCAGGGCAGCCAGCAACCTGTCAGTGTGGACATCAAGACAGGAGACTGCACCCTGTAGAGACACAGCAGAGACACACATATGTTCACACACACACACACACAACACACACACATCTCCAAATGTGATGTTGTGTTGCTTTAACAGTGCAAGATATGCTGTGTCTTTTCATGTTTGCTCTTATGTTTCTTATTTTGATTTAATTGGCTTATTTGTATGTTTAGTGCTTTAAGTGCCACAAAAATAAAGAATTTCCTTATTTGAAATATCAGAATGAACATATTTCATTGAACAACGACAACTATCTTAATATTCAGTTCAAATTTTCTCAACTCAGACTGAAGAATTTAGACTTTAGATGAATATGATGGGAAAAGGCTAAAATATGTTTCTAATTGACTAAGTGATTTGATTGACACCTGTCAGTCAAACAGGGGAAGTGAGAGATCTATTTATAGATGCTGTACTGGTGAGACTGAGGTCATGTGCAGATCCTCTGTAGCTGTTAACATGAGCTGAGGTCAGTCATCTGCAGTAGAAGCTCTGCACCTGTTCTCAGATCAGTCTGCTGAGGACTCTGATCCTCTTCAGCTGAGGGAGGTTTTTGTATGGTGCTCTAACACTGTGTAACCCAGAGTTTGCCTGCTGACAGTAGTAATCTGCTGCATCTTCAGGCTGGACTCCTGTAATGGTCAAAGTGAATTGTGTACCAGACCCACTCCCACTGAACCGATCTGGAACACCAGACTGACGAGAGGTTGCTCTGGAGATCAGGAATTTGGGGGCTTCTCCAGATATATGGGAGTACCAGTAGAGCCAGTCACCAACACTCTGACTGGCTGTGCAGCTGATAGAGACAGTTTCGCCAGCCTTAACAGACTTTGAGGGAGTCTGAGTCATGATTATTTCTGCAGATGACCCTGATAAATAACAGTGAATAATCAGAGTCAAGTTTTTAAAATCACACAAAACTAATTATATATATATATATACTAATTACTAATTATATATATATATTATCATTTGATGAAATCATCTTCATTGTCTAGCTGCTACGAGCTCCTAACAGTGCTGATCTCTTCTGATTAATGCTGGGTCTCTTTAAGCAGACGAAGCAGTAAGACTGTCAGTCAGGAGAGATGCAGTATGCAAACACCTCACAGTCAAATGGTGAGTCCCATTGGGACAGTATCATTACAGGCAGTGGATGAAATGGGTCTTCAGTTACGATGCTTTCCTAACAGTGCTACTCTTTGAAAATCTAGTCAGGAATGCTGCTGGTCTCTTTAAGCAGATTGGCATTGAAGCAGTAAGACTGTCACTCTATATGAGTGTGTGACAAGTGGTCATATGAGCTGTATCAAATGAGTGACAGGTCTATAGAGCAGAGCTGCAGAGTGGAGTGCAGCTCTACTCAATACTTGGGGAAGAGGAGCTGTGGAATTAACATGGGTGCATGAGTTGAACCTGATTTGTTGTCTCCACTAAACACAGTTATGCTATACAAGAATGTGTGTGCTGTATACATTTGTAATGCATATTGTGAAATGGAAATCTGTATATTAAAAGTATCCAGCTGTGGGCTGGCAATATGTATGATTTTTAGCCCTTATTGTAAAGAAAAAAAAGAGCAGGATTCATTTAAAAATCTATAGCACAAATTAATTTTAGGGTAACAAGTGGCAACTTCACAGTAAAGCCCCTCGTGAATTTAGATGAGCAAGTAAAACTTTGTCTCCCCCCACTGGTAATTTCAGTTGTGAAATTTGCCACTCAATTTTGAGCGATTCACACAGTAGTAGAAGCCTAATGTACTGTTTTTTCCAGTGTCTGAGTGGAGTTTAGTGTTCTGATGCGGACTTCAGTGACTATTCATATTATCTCCTCCCCCTACTTCTGTTCAGGCTGCAGCGTCTGAGCAGCGGAGCATGATAGAGGGGAGGTTTTTGTATGGCACTGAATCACTGTGTGAACACGTTACCACTATGATAACTCTGGCAGTAGTAATCTCCTGCATCTTCCGGTTGGATATTACTGATAGTCAGGGTGAAAGCGGTCTTGGATCCAGAACCACTGAAACGATCTGAGGTGTCAGAGAAACGATGACTAACCCAGCGGATCAGTAGTTTAGGACTTTCCCCAGGCTTCTGTAAGTACCAGGCTAGACAGTCATAAGACACACCACTGGGGCCACAGTTATGAAAGACGGCTGTGTCAAAGTTGCAGTTTATAGAAACTGTTTTTCCTTGTAAAGTCGATATACTTGGACTCTGAGTCACTGTCACCTGTCCTGCCAATGCTGCAAATCATACAAAGAATTACACCAATGGGGGATGATTCAGAATTTGTCTGTGTATAATTGAGTCTAAACATTTGTCAACAGCACCACTCAGATTCATTTAAATGATTTAAACGATTCATTGTTAAACATGATCTCACCTTTGATGCTGCAAGCAAGAGCAATGAAAATGACATTTGCTAAACCCATGGTTTCTCCTTTAGTCTCGATGGTCTCTTCTTTAATTAGAGCCCCTTTTTGCTTTAAAGAGGCTGTGTGTATTCAAGCTTGCCTTAGCAATGCAAAGTACCAGCATTAGCAAATATACTTCCTGTTTGAAAATAGAATACGGGAAACACACCTGTGAGGAAGTGAGCATCGCTACTTCGGAAGAATATTCAAATCCATCATGATCACAGTCATCTATGTGCATCCCAGTTCTAGAATCTATCATAACACACTGCCCCTGCATGCAAGCTTTACAGGAATCCATCATGATTATTCCTCTGAAACACTAAAGCATACTCATGATCACATGAAAGACTTAAACTGAAAAACATAATCACACACACACACACACACACACACACACGCAAACACACACACACACAAACACACACACACACACACACACACACACACACACACACACTGGGAGTTTGTTTCTAGTGTTGTGACATTACTTGAAAAAGAGGAAAATGTGCCTGAGCAAATATATCTCTTCATTGTTTATTTACAGTATCTTATACCCAAAGGCATAAGTGATTGTGTTGATAATTACACTATCTTACACTCAAAGGCATAAGTGATTGTGTTGATAATTACAGTATCTTATACTCAAAGGCATAAGTGATTGTGTTGATAAGTTGTTTTTTTTTTGTGTGTGACTACATCCTGGCCCTCTGCTTAGCTAGCCCATTATTGTAATATTACTAACATCCCCCATGGATGTTGTAAATGAACTTTCAAAGTGGGAAGTCTAAACTGGGAACTTTCCCACTTCAGACACTTTATACACATGATGTGTCAGAAAACCGCCAACTGTGGAAATGATTAATCCCGGTTTTGTTTCTGTATCGTTGTTTGTGTGTATAAATACCATGGATGGATAATGATGTGGGATGTGGAGGAATAAAATGAATAAAAGACTGGTTGATTGGATAGATGGATGGATGGATGGATGATGGATGGATGGATGGTTGATTGGATAGATGAATGGATGGATGGGAAATGATGGAATAGAATTAAATGGTTTATATGATAGAGCTGATTGACATGTTGCATGCTCAGGAAACCCAGTTAGCTGCATGAATGAGCTGAGTCAGTCATCTGTAGCAGCTCTGCACCTGTTCTCAGATCAGTCTGCTGAGGGCTCTGACCCTCTCCAGCTGAGGAAGGTTTTTGTACGGTGCTCTAACACTGTGTGAACGGAGTTGTGTAACTGTGCTGACAGTAGTAATCTGCTGCATCTTCAGGCTGGACTCCTGTAATGGTTAGTGTGTACTGTGGATCGGACCCACTCCCACTGAAACGATCCGGAATGCCAGAATAACGGCTGGCAGAGTCATAGATCAGGAGTTTAGGAGCTTCTCCAGGTTTCTGGGAAAACCACTCAATATTGTTTCCAACATTCTGGCTGACGGTGCAGCTGATAGAGACAGTTTGTCCAACCTTAACAGACTTTGATGTAGGAGTCTGAGTCACAACTATATCAGCTGATGAACCTGAAAACAGCAAAACAGTTCATTCAAGTTGAAATGAAGAAAGAGCAGAATTGTATGAGAACAAATATTCTATTCGAAATGTAGTTTTCATAAGCCAGAAATCCATCTTACCATGAGCAAAGAGCCCCACTGCCAATAATGATAGAATAAGCAGAATCATCTTTATATTTCCTGCAGGTGTCCCTAATGTGAATAACACTGATGCGTTTAAAGCTTTTAAAGTGTGAGGAGCAGTGGGGCAGCACAGCTATGCAAACACTTCACAGTCCCACAGGGACACTCCTGGTGGCCACGTGCTCTTTCAGTCTGAAAATCTGACAAGAGGGCCTTCTGATGCACTGTGTATTGCATAACCTTTGTAAGACCCTGAAAAAGAGTCATTTCTGAGATTTATGTTACAGCAATAGAGGACAGTATAAGACTTGAAATAACTGGTCACGAGGTCTCGGTTAAACTCTGTCTCCACCTTGTGTGTGATGTGTATAATAACAATGATTATGTGTTATGAGTGTCTGTGTTCATTGGTCAGCATAGCAAATAGACACCACATAGTGTTCTGTCTCCCCCCAGTGTTCATCTGAGTAACTGCAATAGATCTGATATTACACTAAATAATTATTTTTCTCTAACAAGACTTTTCCTGTATGCGTGAACAGGCTGTCTTTTTCTCTTTTTAGGATTTATAATGTTAAAATGTGTAAATGTTGCATTTCTGTTCTGTGCAGTGTCTCAAAACAATTATAATATTTCAAATCTTCGCTTTTTAAATAGTACGTTTTTATCCTATTTAGCAGAGTAACAGAGCAGTGAAGAGTTTGGTACCTTGTTTCAGTCATGGACATGGGAGAGCTAAATTCAGCCACTTTCTATTGGTCGGGGATCAGCCACACTTCTATCAAGTAGGCCCTGGTTGCCATTTTTATTCCGTTGTACGTGTTTTTTTTAAGTAGACTCTCAAAAGAACTAAAAATTCTGTAAATATTTCGAAAGATCCAGGCAGTCATTGAATGACCCCTTTATAGAGACTTCAATTAGCATGAAAACAACTGAGAACAGTGTCCTTAGCCAATATCATGTCCATAGCAACTATCTTTATTCAAACATATAGTCTGCCTATAAGTCCCTTTATGTTATTTTTGTTAACGGCTAACTGGGTAATCTTACTCTCTCTGTTCCCTCCAGTGTCTGTGTGTGTGTGTGTGTGTGTGTGTGTGTTTGGGAGAGGGAGATGTGCACATTCCTGCATTACTCTCTCTGTTCCCATTTGTGTATGTACATATATGCCCATATGTGTATGTATGATGTGTGTGTATGTGTGTGTGTGTGCAACGTGTGTGAGAATAAGCCAGAGAGAGTTTTTGAAAACCTGCATTATCATTGTCTGTGAGCTAACTTGTAGCATGTTTGCTGAAACATATTGAAATAGGAACTTTATTTGGATGTTGCAAATTTTCAAAATGCGAAATGAGTTCACTGAGTTTTTGTATTTACACTGTTTGGCATAACAGACTGGAATCACTTCTTGAAAAAAAGATATAGCCTACTATCCTTGGTAATTATCCAATTCTGGTAGTTTCTTTCCTTTAAATGAGAAGAGAGTTGATCAGAATGTTCTGTCGAGACCTGGGTGATTCTAGAATGTTCTAGAAGACATTGCAGAGGTCCTCCTGGCAGCACTTGATGTTGATGTAGGAGTTGGTCTGCAGCATCTCACAGTCGGACATCTTCATGCACTTCTGGTAGTGGGCATCTGGGGAGAGACAAAGTGAGAACCTGAATGTCTAGACTGTATGCATACACACCTCCCTCTCTCTCTCTCTCTCTCTCTCTCTCTCTCTCCCTCTCTCTCCCTCTCTCTCTCTCTCTGCATGTGTGTGTGTGTGTTTTCCAGTGATAAGGAGAGGAAGCAAAGGCAGTCTACTGTGATATCATGCTCTGGGTGTACTCACCAAAGCAAACTATTTCTAAGTTTCACAAGATGTTAAAATATTATGCATACGTTATGCAGAATACTGACAACAAGTTTGCCAAAGTTCAGAGTGCTCCTATATGTTATGTTGTGTGTGTGTATGTGTATGTGTGTGTGTGTGTGTGGTAGGGACAGAGGACTTACATGGGGGATTGAGAAATTTGGCAGCGGCACATGCGTCTTTTTCAGGTGGGCAGGTTACCATTTTAACAGTGCAGTCTCCTCCCGGTCTCTGAGGAAAACAGTGATTGCAGTCCAGGGCAAAACCTTGAACACACAGACATTATGTTACTGTAGGTACTGGAGCTACTGGAGGTTACTGGAGCTACTGGAGGTTCATGACCGATTGGTTAGTGACAGTAACTGTACTGTTGCCTCAGAGGAAGGATGCAACACATTTCACAATCATTGCACACTATTATTCCGACACCATAAACACAGTATGTGTATGTTCCTCACATAGCCAGCTGGTTAGTCTAGCCTAGAAATCTAGGCGTATGCTAGTAGTAGCAAATAGCTTTGCTCAGCCAGTACATCTAGCCACAAGCCATAGGGCCTCAATAGCTCTTCTCCCAGATTTGGTAGGACCAATCACAATGCTCTGTCTTTGTAGAGGGCGAGCTAATCACAATGACATCAGGGCTGCAATGGTGCAAATCAACTAAGGCTGTGGCCAAGGAACACCAGCCATTTAAATCGGCTTTGGCATCGACTTGGGAAGTTAGACCTGGGCTTTTCTTTGAAAATTGAGCAGAAAAAAGCACTAAAGTCATTCATTTCTTAGAAGGATGTATTTGCTGTTTTGCTGATGTCGTAACGCTATCCTATTGCGTGCAGAGGCACTTTGAAAGACTGGAATGAGCCTGGTCTACTGGTCATGTCCAGACTATACACTTTGATGTTATAGTCTGGCATGTCAGGCTAGCAAACACTTTTGCACTTTATGAAATGCTGTGATTTTACTAGTGACGGGTAAGTCATAGGAGCATTGATCCCATTGTATTAGAGTGGTGCATTAGAAGACACATGTAGGGACTTACTGCTGGCTGCTAAGAGAAGAAATACGGCCAGGAGAAAAGTCTTCATTATTCTGTAAAACAACCACACAAGCACAATAACCTCATTAGCACAACCTTCAAAGCCTCCAAATCTTTTTGCCAACCCCCTGACAAAAATTTAAAGGATCACATCATTAATCATATTGATACATTCATGGATTCTGAGGAGGAATTATCTGTCAGTCAGGAGAAATTGTCAAACTTGAAATGAATTCATATCAAATTACTGATGTTTGAAAGGATACAAGAAAGCAAAAGGAGATACTTTTGAGAAACTATGCTTTTAGAAATGCTTTAGAGATGTTACCTGTTTGCCGTTCTGCCAGTTGATGTGATGTGGGTGTGTTATCTGTAGCAGTTAAATAGCAGTAGCCTTTCCCACAGACATGCAAGGGTGGGGGTGGGGTTTGGGGTGTAATTGTGCGTACACTTATGTGTACACAACATTCTGTTCACTCCCCTTCTATATGTCTGGTAGATATTTCCGGAGAGATATGGACACAGTACATAGTCTTTTCACCTATTTACAGTAGTCAAACAGAAACTCTCTAATATGGAGAAGGTCTCTCTCTCTCTCTCTCTCTCTCTCTCTCTCTGTGAGTGTGTGTGTCTATGTATGTAGTTGTGCCTGTGCATACAACTGCCATTCTTGCTGAACCATCAGCCACACACTGTCACTTGGAGTAGAATAGAATAGAATAGAATAAGCCACTCATATCCTCACCCTCGATTACACTGAAATTGCTTCTATTCCTATAAGTTCCAAGATTAGCAACACAGACCAATGAGGTTATGTAATGTAATCTTTGACTCAGACCCAGATTGTTTACCCTGTTCAACCTCTCCCCTGTCTTGTCAAAGTCCAGATAGCGCTATTTGTAGAAGGCAGAGATCTGTTGCCTGTCTGTCTACAGTGGAGAGGTGTGTGTGTGTGTGTGTATGTGTGTGTGTGTGTGTGTGTGTGTGTGTGAGAGAGACAGAGAGAGTCAGGGGGAAGCAGTGGTAGTTTCTCTGATAAGCATTTGTTGAAAATATCACACTTTATTTGTACAGCACATTTCAATGTACATTGTGTTCTGCAAAGACAGTGTATGAAATATTGACCTTTGACCTGATTATAACTTAGCTGATGTGAAATGAACCAGTATGTGATCCAACTTATAGTGTGTCCACCAGCCTTTAGGATGCTTAACACAGGACAGGCAGGGCCAGTTCCTGGCATAGACTACCAAGGCTGTAGGGTACCAAATTTCAGGGGGGCACCACAATGCATTCACTCATTCATTCATTCATTTATTTAGTTCAGTTTTTCACTTGTATTTTCAGAAAAGAGGGGGCAAAACTAGTTTGAGCCGACCTTGGTCTGGGGGCACCTAAGATGCTCTTGAGGATTTGGAGGGTTCTCTTGAGGATTCAGAGGTGCATCCGGTACATATTTTAGAGACTCTGGAGGACTGTGAGGGGTGTCTCAGAAAGTTCCAGAGGGATCTGAGAGACATGGTGTCTGGGGGTGTCTGAAAGGTTCTAGGAGGATATAGAGATCTACAGACTGGAGATGTTACAGAGGTCTGTCTGGCAGCAGTTGGCCTTTATGTTGGGGCTGATCTGGAGGATCCTGCAGTCACTCATTTTGATGCACCTTTTGAAATACGAGACTGGACACACAGCAGACAGCATTTAGATCAGACAGTCAGTACTAATCTAGTGTGCATCCCACACTCCACTATATGAAAGCACTTGTTAAATTGTGGTTACACACACAAACTGGCCAAACACACACACACACACACACACACACAAACACAAACACTGAGCAAGGGGTGTGGACTCACAGGGTGAAAAGAGGAAGCGGGCAGCAACACAGGCATCCAATTGAGAAGAGCAGGTTTCCGTGGTGACAGTGCATCTTCCACCAGGTGTTGAAGGAACGCAGTGCCTGCACTTTAGAGCAGATGCTGAAAAGGGGTGCGTGCACACACACACACACGCACGCACACACACACACACACACACACACACAGAGAGAGAGAGTAACTGTGATTAGTAAATCATGGAGATATCAGATGATTTCATACCAGGTATTATAAAATAAACAAATTACAAGGATGTTTGTCACATAATTATCATTATCATCATTTGATGTAGTTACCCATTGGTAAAAAAAACAACATTTGGATTAGATTTGGCAAGCTGACATGTCTATATCTTTAAGACCACTAGAGGGTGCTGTTTGATAGACTCACCATATGTCACAGTCAGTACCAGGAGCACTACTACCAGGAAGGTCCTCATGATTTAGTCTACAGCAAAAAACAACATAAGCGTACCAGTGTTCATGATGATTCAAAGCAGAGAAAGATGTCAGTTGCACATTGGCACATTAGATAGGGAATTGGAAAGAGAGAGATAGTATTTGAGAGAGATTTCAGCAAGAGATTGATACAGCAACAACATAGTATTTTATAAAAAGATTTAATGTAAATAAGGTGATACATGTAGTTTGTACTTTTTATTGCTTTTCAAGAGATTAAAACAAAACATAATACCCTATTTTCTATGCAGTCTTTCTGTGCTGTCTTACCCTAGGGGCTGTTCTGAGCAAGAGTAGGATTTCAGAATGTTGTCTCTGCAGGGTCTGATGCTCCCTGTCCCACCAAGCTTTTATAATGTCACAGCGTTTGTGTGTGTGTGTTGTGTGCGTGTGATATACGGGAAATTCACAACTTATTCTGACTCACGTCACATTTGTTTGAGTCCAAAATCAGGAACAAGCCACAATGTGCCTGTGTGTGTGTGTGTGTGTGTGTGTGTGTGTGTGTGTGTTATGAGTAAATCCCTCCAAGCCACTGACTGTGGTAACATGCTAGAGGTCACTATTGTTTGCTCTTGGTCAGTATATATGAATAATAGTTTCCCAAACCCAGAGCGCAGCACGTGTTGATTTTATTTGTTTTTTTTCTCTTTGTTTGTTTGTTGTCATTCATTTCATGTTTGTTCATTATTGATTCCACTTCTAGTAAAAAGGGTTCTCTTTGTTATTTAAACCCATTACCTGGGTTTACTATGCAAAGAAACTATGTTTTTACTTTCTTAACACAGGAACATGTTGTCATGTTGGTCATGTTGTTTTTCTGTGTTGCAGTCTTTGGCAAGTTTTCTGATCACCTGCATTTCCTGTGCTACATGTTCAGTACAAGTTTCTTCAAGTCAGTTTTCAGAACTGACAGGAACTAACAGGGCTCTGACAGGAAACTGCTCTGGGCCTGTCTGTCTTTTACTTGGCCATGACCTGATGGAGTCCGACAGTCTGACTCTGTCCCAATTTGACCTGTTCAAAATGATTAGCAAGTCTTTGGACTACAAGCAGTCCTGATATTTTCATAATAACAGCACATCGTGTTCTCGTCCCTTCCTTTCCCCTCCCAGATCCAGACTTTTATAGGCAATGACATGAGAAGTGCAACTGTAACAACTGGTAACCATGACAGTGGAGGATAGGGTCAAAGATCTTCATCTATAGTTTGGTAATTCTATGGTGTGAGGAAAGTTTTCTTAATGTTGTGGACAGACTGAAAAACAATAGGCCTCATTCACCAACTGTTCTTAGAAATGAATTTGTCAAGAAAATGTTAAGATTTGACATTGACCAAAATTTTTATATCTGCAATGTGGTAAACAGAAAATTCAAACACACTCAAACACACTCAAGAGCACTCACACTCCTTTGAGCAGTGATTTCTTTGTGAAAAGTAATTGGTCGCTGCATTTTCATCAGTTCAACAGAAATGAAATCTTTTAAATGGGATCTTAAGGATAAATCTAAGAAAATTAGATCCATTGATAGTAAAGTATCCACTTAAGGTGCATACAGAAGGTGCATACAGAGCCTATCAGAGCATGTTTGTCCATACCAGAGCATGTTTGTTCAAAGGAGTTACTCAATCAGGGATTTTCTCAAGCCAGAGAGGTCATAAACAGGAAATTCCCCTGGGTGTGAGCTCATGTAGTTTGACTAAAGGCTGAATGGAAGTGTTTATCTACTGCCTAAGATATTCAGATCACAGAGGACATATGCAGACATTTGATATGAATCTGGAAAACTGCCATTTGACACTGCATCTGAAAGATGCCAAGGGGGAACTCTGAGTTATTTTTTTTAATAAAAGTGATGTGACAACTCAATGCAAAGTGACACAGAAAAACACTTCAAAGTGAAACTGGTGTAAAATGTCATGGTAAATATATATATTTATATGCATCAAGACATACAGGTTTATCCTGATTAAACAGGCTACTACAGATGGAATGAGGCTTGAAGAGGGCAGTATCACTATACTCTTAAAAGCGACTGATTGGAGCATTTCCAACCATAGCGCTGTTGTTGAAGCTCATAGAGAGCTGTCAGTAGGAAGATAAGTGAGCCAGCAGCTAACGCATTCAGCTAATGCTAACTGAATGGGGCCATAAATAATTTTCCCTATTAAGTTTGAGCGGTGGGTGCAAAGTACCTTGGACTGTTGCTTTAATATGGACATAAAGTAGATAAATTAAAGTAACACCATTCACTGCCTTGCACTGACTTAGAAAGAGATGCCAGTGAGAACACTGGGTGCAGTCAGCTGACATGACAATCATTCAGTTGATTGGGTTCTTGGTGATCTGGAGGGATCTAATAGGCATTGCAGGCATCTGTTCTAAAGGGTTCTTGGTGATCTGGAGGGATTTAATAGGCATTGCAGAGGTCCGTCTGGCAGCACTTGATGATGATTACAGAAGTGTAGTACTGAAGGGTTCTGCAGTCAGACAGGCTCATGCACCTCTTAAAGTAGGAGTCTAGACAGATAGACAGACAACAAGAATCAGGTTAGATAGGAGTAGTGAGTGTGTGTGTGTGTGTGTGTGTGTGTGTGTGTGTGTGTGAGAGAGAGAGAGAGAGAGAGAGAGAGAGAGAGAGAGAAAGAGAGAGTTTGCTTACAGGGATATGTGAGGAATCTGGCAGAGGCACAGGCTTGTTCCACAGAGGAGCAGGTTTCTGTGGTTGTGGAGCATCTACTACCAGGTGTCAATGGGACACAGCGCTTACACTCCAGAGCCAGTCCTGAGGACACGGACACAGGCACACACACGTGAGCATACACACAAGAGCACTCACACACACTGGTGCACACACTCTCTCTCTCTCTCTCTCTCTTTCACACACACACACACATACAAAAACATACATGCAAGCATAACACCTAAACCTGTGAGTGTCTGGTATAAGCTCTCAAATTTGGTCACTCACCACTACTCACCACCAGCAGCAACAGAAGTGTGGTGAGAATCACAGTCTTCATCTTGTTGTCCAAACAGAGTACACAACACAATCAAACACAGTATCACTTTAAATTCCCCAGTCAGTTAAGGTGTGCCCAATCAGATGACAACACAATCAAACACAGTATTCCTTTAGCTTACCCAGTCAGCTACAGTTGCCCAATCGGACGACACAAAACAATCACAGTATCACTCTAGCTTTCCTAGTCAGTTATAGTTGCTTCACTGTTGGGCTTGAGGACAATACATTCTTTGTCTGCTGACAAGGCTGAATTTGAATTCATAAAGATTCTGAAATTCTAACTTTCAAGGTTGCAATTGCTCAGTAGCTTACCTCAAAGCTCTGCTGCAGACCAAAGGAGTCAAGCTCATCCATCTGAATTATATAGCAGACATGTGTGTGTGTGTGTGTGTGTGTGTGTGTGTGTGTGTGTGTGTGTGTGTGTGCACGTGTGGGTGCCCACATGTGTGTAATAATATACTTGATTTCACTTTTATACTGACACCTTGATTCTGTAAACCTTTCTGACAGTAAACTGTAGAAACCAGCTCCTGACCTCTTCCTCTGAACAACAGCCATTGTGGTTTGTTGAATCACATGTAGGCACATTAATGGTGTCTGGTGTCCTTTTTGGGAAACACCTCTTTAGCACCCGATAGGTGATCTTCTTGTGTATGTGTGTGTATGTGTGTGTGTGTGTGTGTGTGTGTGTGTGTGTGTGTGTCTATGTGAGCATTTGTGGAAATGGGGACAGCTCTCCGATATTCACAACTGCATGACTTTTGTTTGGCTTATAATCACTGTAATATAACTGCGATTTGGCTTTTAATTACTGTGGAAGTGATAACTAGGACAACAAGGCCTGTATTCTCCCCTCTTTAATATCAGTGGATATCAGTGGTGTTAGGTCTGGCCATCATTGTTCAACATGCAATTTGAGCTATTTGTGTGTGTGTGTGTGTGTATGTATGTGTGTGTATGTGTGTGTGTGTGTGTGTGTGTGTGTGTGTGTGTGTGCATGGTGTGTGTATGTATGTCTCTGTGTGTGTGTGTGTGTGTGTGTGTGTGTTTGTGTGTGTGTGTGTGTGTGTGTACTGAGGGGAGAAGGGGGCTATGTCTTGTGTGTGGGAACTCTTCCTCTTGCATTTTGTATTGTTTACTCATCCAGAGTCAGAGGCTTTGTGATGTTTTGTCCACTCTGCCTTCAGGACTCCATTCACCACTCTGCTCAAAGCCTTTTTCAAGGACGCTTTCTGATGAGTCTTGACCAGAGTTCAGACCATTTGTCATTAACTAATATGGCTGAGTGTCATTGCACTCTCCTCAAAAGAAACCATAGAATATGAGCTGGCCCTCGTGGAACAGCCGTGGCCTAAATGTAATCACTTCCTGAAGGAAATTGTGAGGGGAATTGTGCCAAAGCTACTTGCTATGGGCTTGGAGCCATGCTGGATTCTCTACCTTTTTACCACAACCTACCTTTTTTCCCTGAGAGAGGCATGAAAAGTATTCTCAACATGCCCACTCTAAGAGATGCCAAGGATCCAACTTAGGTTCTAATTGTTTATAGAGCATGTATGGTTATGGTTGCTTTGCAAACACTTTTATCCAAAGTGATTCTATACAGTATTTACAGAACATTAACAGGGTCAGTGCAGGGTTTGTACACTGTAAAACTTTAAAATACCCACATGACACTACATGCCATCTGTCTGGGTCATCTAAACATCTTCCTATTAAAATCTGGAGCAGCATTTATGTGTTTTAACACTGTGTTCCCCTGTCTATGTGTCCTCTCTACCTTTAAGAAATTCTTGAAGACCCAGCTCTTCCAAGAATATCTCCTGGCTTAAAACCTCTGACAACCTGGAATGAACTAACAGTGCACCCCCACTCTCTCTATGCTGCACTTTAATCAAACTCCTGCACTCTCTTGCAATTTTGTGTTAGCAATATGCACTCTTAGTTTTTAATTGTGCTGTAGCTTGAATGTTTATCTTTTTGTAAGTCACTTTGGATAAATGCTAATGCATAAATGTAAATGTAAATGTGCTGCTCAGTTTCTTTACTGGGTAGGTCAGGGTGTGTTTAAGGCTTACTTAAGGCCTTCTCTAATACCTGCAGCTATAATCAACAATTGGCCTAATAAAATGGTCTCTTTTTTCCTCTGGGGAACTGGAACCCCTCCGTTATATTTCAAAATGTTATTTAACCTTGCTTATTTACCATGTTTGATGCATCAGATGCAGGATGTGAATATTTCTCCAGTGTGTGTGTGTGTGTGTGTGTGTGTGTGTGTGTGTGTGTGTGTGCAAGTATGCACTTCTCTCTGCCATATGAAAATTATTCACTGGTCCATATAGAGTGAGTCTGCTAAAATAATGGGGATGTCAGGCCCTACAGGCCTCCACATTAACCACAGAAAAACATGGTGGTTGACTTTTTAATGAGAATTTTCATTCCAAAAAATAACAGTTTAAGCAAAAGTCTGTTTTAGACATGACACTGGTCTGCCTGGTATTGCAGAAATGTAGTATTTTGGGAATTGTACATTGTACTGGTGCATACAACAGAGAGATCTAGGGATCTAGAAGCTGGAGATGTTGCAGAGGTCTGTCTGGCAGCAGTTGGCCTTTATGTTGGGGCTGGTCTGGAGGATCATGCAGTCACTCATTTTGATGCACCTTTGGAAGTAATTGTCTAAGCAAAGAGTAGACAAGCAATTAGGTCAGATATTCACTGACATCCACCCAGCCATCTAATCACTTTTGGGACTCAACTGAAGTGTGCAGTATATTCAAAATAGAATAACTGATAAAAGCAATGTTTAAAGGTGGTATTGAATGGATGAAAGGAGCATGTGTACCTTGTTCTCTGATGGTAAATACAATACGTTCTGCTCTAATTTATCAGAAATAAGATCAAGTGCAATTTTACAAGCCCAAAAGGTTGGGTATTGAAATGGTCCTTTTGACTAAATGGAGTCCTCTTCTGCAACCACAGCTGAACTACAATTGCTTTCTCCTATTTGAGCCTATCACATACTTCACATGGCTTTGTTCTAATTCCCCCATGATTTAGTAGCTATTTCTAAGGTCAAGATTTTTATATGAAAGAGGTCACAACCATGCCTCATGGTAATGGTAGCTCTTTGGCCATGCACAACCTCTCCTAATTCATCAAAGCTGAGGTAAAAATGTTTTTCCATTCTATGTCTCTTTTAAACTGGTTGTACATACAAACAGCTGAACATCTACACACACACACACACACACACACACACACACACACACACACACACAGGAATGGTAGTGAGGGGTCAGGACATACAAGGATAGATGAGGAAGCGGGCAGCAACACATGCATTCATTTGAGAAGAGCAGGTCTCTGTGGTAACAGTGCATCTTCCACCTGCTGTTGAAGAAACACAGCGTCTGCACTTTAGAGCAGATCCTGAGGATGGAAGCACACACACACATATTAATCATATTAATATTTCAGTCATTTTAGTAACTGTATAAGTCATGTACAGAACAACTTATTTGGCACCAAGGTCGTCCAGAAGAACATTAAGTTTCTTTCATCATCTTGTCTCTTCACTCTATTTGTTAATGGAGGCCAGTAGCAGCAGTTTGCAGTTACCTTTTACCAAAAGAAACATCCGGGAGATGACAAATTTGAGAGGAAATGCCAGATAGTACTGTTATATGGGATGAAACTGTGCATACAGTGGATGGAACTACAATCTGTGCCCATCTAAACTGAATTCAATTCAAAGTTTTGCATCAGATGTGTTTTGCTAGATCTAAATCAGCAAAAATATTCACAGGCATGAAAACAGGTTTCCAGCGTTCCAACAAGCTTCACCCACATGTCCATCATGCCCATATTAAGTCAGTTTTTATCAGGTGTCTACAGAACTTTATCTGAAGGTGTAGACATCAAATGGAAGGTGTAGATATAAAATGTAAAAATATGTCATACTAGTTTGCCACTCTGTTCATATAATTGATTCAAAAAAGAGAGAAAGATCCAGAGAAATCTGACAATACAACCAATGTCTGAGCATTGCCTGAGTGTTTGATTACATTACTGATGGGTAATAGGAAAAATACCCATTTCTATTCAATTTAGCGACAGCTAACTTGTTTATCTCTTTGAAACCACTAGAGGGTGCTGTTTGGAAGACTCACCATATGTCACCGTCAGCACCAGGAGCACAGCCAGCAGGAAAGCCTTCATTATTTAATCTAAAGTCAAAGCAGCACGGTAAAAGGCAAAATCACTGACACAACACAAGGCTAAATCAGTGCATTCATGGTGATTCAAAACAAAGAAAGATGCCAGTTACAATTTGGCACATTTTATAGCTTATTGGCGAAACAAACATCAGAAGAGGGAATTGGAAAAAGACTTCAACAGAAAGTATTTGAGAGAGATTTCAGTAAGAAATCAATGCAGCAACAGCACTGCCAGAATACTTCAATGAGGTGATGCGTCTAGTTTTTTACAAAGCAGGTATTTGGGTTCACACACTAATATACTCTATGTATAAAGTCGAAGATGACTTCTAAGCTGCTCTGTGTTCTTACCTGGGTGAAGTTATGAGCAGGAGTGGATTTGAGAAAGTTGTCTACTGTTTCCTCTCCCACCACACTGGGCTTTTATAAGGTGTCAGATGCTTGTCAGAGGCGGAGCCAGAAAGGTGACCATGGTAGCACTGGTATCACCTGCATTTCCTCTATAAATTTCCTCAAAAGTCAGTACTCGGAACTGGCACTTACCTAGGTCTACTGTAGGAAAATTTGTAATATCAAAAGAAAGCAAACAAAAAACAACCAATAAGTTAATGGGTAACTTAAAGTGAAAACTAGAAGGGTGATGACTTAGCTGCACCAGAAAATTGGAAAAAGTAAATAATGAAACCTAGATAAGCCAACACAACTAGGACAAGAAGTCACAAGAAGGGCATGGGGGTCTGTAATTTGTTTTACAACATGTGATGTGTATTCTGGGGGGTATAAAGGGGAATCCTAGTCTCCAAGAAGATGAGCTTGTTACTCGGTACACCTTGTGTAGATTTTGTGTGGGTAACTTGTCTCCGGCATCGTGATTAAAGACTGCAGTGATCCACCAAGTTGCCTGCCTTGAATTTTTGACCACACTACATCTTACCCAACTCAAATCTTAACCCTGATATAAAACTCTTCATTAGCTCTTCAAGGGCCTAATCTGTCTCTGTTCTGGTCCTTATCTGTCTCTTATCTGGCCATGACCAGGTGGGGGTCAGGCCATCTCTGCCCCAATTTGTCCTGTTTAAAGTGATTAACGAGCCTTTGGCTAATGTGCAGTCTTCATATCTTCATATCTAACATATTATTCTCTTGCCCCTTCATTCTCTTATGAATGCAAACTTCAGTGGCGATGTGAAAAGAGCAACAGCAACATTAACAGTGGGAGATGACAGTGTCAGCCACAATTTGGTAATTCGTTACTCTGTTACTCTTTTACTCTTTACAGTAATGATAGACTACAGAAACATGGATCCATTTTCATACACAACCTTATTGTACTAACAAGGCATGTTTGTTAAAAGGAGTTACTCAATCATGGCTTTTCTCAGGCCACATCATGAACAGGAAATTCCCCTGGGTGTGAGCTCATGTAGTTTGAGTAGAGGTTAGAAGGTTGGAAGTGTTTATCTACTGCCTAGATAAACATAGGCTGTAAAATAGATACACAGAGGACATAAGCAGACATGGCAAATTCTGAAAGCAGACATGGCAAATTATTTTTCTTTGTCTCCTGACAACACAAGTATTGAATTCATTAAGATTCTGAAAGAAAACTTCAGAGGTTGCAACTGCTTAGTATCTTACCTCAAAGCTCTGCTGCAGACCACAGGACCACAGGAGTCAAGGACATCCATGATCCATCTGGATTATACAGCAAACTTGTGTGTGTGTCAAGAATACACGTTGTAATGGTGTGTTCACAAACATCCTTTTAAAATAAACTCTGTGTACACCAACACTGTTTGAAATGTTTAAGTTCATGAGTAGGGACCCTGATAATACGACTACTGAAGTGTTACACTTTACAGTCTTCAAAGTGGCTAAAAAACAGCAATTTGGATGCTGACATATGCATGAAAGCCTGCAATTTGTACACTACAAACACTAAAAATCCCACTGTTATAGCTAAGACACAATATTTTTAGTTAACCATCACTATTTGCTTGAGGTGAATTAAAGGAGAAAACAATATGTGATTGAAATTGAATCATTTATTTGTGATGACGGTATGTGAAGAGTGTACAAAATATTTTTGTGGTAAGAAAGACAATGCTCCATACAAATATACCTACTGTATAGGCTATTATTAATTATAATTCCAGTTCTAATTCTAATTATATAACAATGCCAGACCTGAGAGAATCAGGAGAAGCTTCTTACCTCAGGCTAACTATAAAACACACACTATACTAACTTTGCTCATATTCACTCCTCAACACTCACAAACACTTACTAACAACTTTACACACACACACACACACACAAACCTGACTTGCAGCACTTATACATCCTCCAGTAATTCATGGACTTGTCTTACATCTCTCCACACAACATTCCTCTACACCACCCATCAACCTAAAAACCTTGTTTGCCCTGCCTATTTGCCCCCCCACCTATACATACAGCACAATGTTCCCCGACACACACCACTTACACGTTGATTCCTTAGCCAAGAATGGATTTCTCACATACCCAAGTATGGATTATACTACATTTCTCATCATTCCAGTTCTCTAAAGGGGGTGTTAGCCAAAGTTTCACACAGTCTTGTTCTCCTTTGTAGCTGTTTGGTTGATCTTTTGCCCAGAACCTGCAGGTGAGACAAGGCAATGTCATTTAAACTAAGCAAAATCAACACAGAAACAAAGTACCACTAGAGTGTTCACTTTATCATTTAAATCTGATAAAAAGAAGAGTCATGATCCAAATACAAACTCATGATCATACTTGGTGGTTAATATGGTGCCATCCACCCATCTCCACTGGCCTTCAACGTTGACATCAGATAGGCCTATCCAAGCTTCTTTGTTAAATGATGACACAAATTCCTGTTGTTTTTTATATCAGCATATGAAGATGAAATGTTAAAAGTGCATCTGCCAAATTTTTGATGTACTATAGATGTCTGCATCAAACGACATAACAAAGGCATCCACAAAACAACACTGAAATGAAAGTTACACACAATACCAGCATATGCATTACTTAACACACACACACAGACACACACACACGCACACGCACACACAAACACCCAATGCGTGCTCACTCACACACATTCACACACACACACACACACACTCATACCTGTTCTTCTTGACTATTTATTATGACCAGGTCTGCATCTCTTGATTTGCAGTCCTTTCTCGCTTCATCCCAGGACTTGTTCATAGTTGAGATGTAGTACAAGTGGGAGTCAAAATACCTCCAACCTTTACAAAAACCAAAAGGGGTCAGAAGAGCTTATTAATGGACTTATGCATACTAGCTTTGACATCATACATCACTTCTTTGAAATTGTTCATGTGTCATTTTGTAACTCACCACTAGAGTGCGCTAACTGTCCGTAGAAGAAGTAATGTCCAGTGACTATTAACAATGCTTTAAATCAAACTTCTATATAATGTGTAAATCTAATGGCTGATGTGCATTTGAAAGAATTAAGACCTACTAACCCAAGTTCAAAAGCGCGAGATGCATTTTATTTTTCTCCTCCTCTAAGTTGACATAGCTGGTGTTGAGTGTTTCTTGACCTCTTTGCAGCTTGTCATAGCCAGTCTGCAGCTGCTCTCTCTCTTTGGACAAAGTATTGTAGTCGGTCTGCAGCTGGATCTTCTCTGCATATGTGTTGGTGTAACTGATATTTAACTGATCTCTCTCTCTGGCCAGTGAGTCGTAACTGGTCTGCAGCTGCTCTCTGTCTTTGGTCAGGGACGTGTAGTTGGCATTTAACTGCTCTCTGTCTTTGGTCAGGGACGTGTAGTTGGCATTTAACTGCTCTCTCTCCCTGACCAGAGCGTTGTAGTTGCTCTCCAGCCTCTCTTTCTCTTTGGTCAGGGTAGCGTCACTGGCTTTCAATTCATCCCTCTCCCTGGTCAGGTTAGTGTTAGTGGATTGAAACTGAGTGAGTCTGGCTGTAGTGGCGTGTAACTCATGGCTCTCTCTGGAGATCTTCACACACAGCCCTATGATGGCAAGAAGCAGAACGCCACACAGCAGCAGCAAAATCACCGTGGCCATCTTATAGAGCCTCGCGTCTGTGGAATGTAAATGCCATTAAAAGTTAGTCCTTGACAAGTAATGGCACATTTTCTTGTTTTATTTTCATAAAATAATTTAGTTTGTATAGAAGATTTGAATATATTTAATATCAGTATTTTAACATAGAACATATTAAAAATATCTACAGGAGTTGTCTGAGGCTTGGAAGTGAGGTAATGGCTATAGCTGCTGCCCTTACAGGCTACTTGACTACTTGAGGTCATATGAACTGAACTGAAAGTGTACAATTGTGAAATCTTGCTGCTGTTTCTGGAGCAGTGTTGCTGTTGACGGTTGTGGCACATGAACTCAAGGTTGTGTGTTTATGTGTGTGTGTGTGTGTGTGTGTGTGTGTGTGTGTGTAGAAGGCCCTTTGAATCCTGATGTGTGGGCCCAGTTGAACAAAACTAAAACAGGAGGTGTGTGTACATAAAACCAGACCTTTGTTCTACACTTTCGTTTTGTACAAAGGGTCTGGACATTCGGTAGTGAGATTTGATTGCTTGCTTGAGGTGTTTAAGCTTAAAAAGATTCAATCAGAACCAGCCCCTGACTGTTAGCTTTCCTTGACTGATAGCATTCTAGTTCTGCATTCACAATGTCCCCCCTGTTCGCTGACTGGACCGCTTAAAATGCCTCCTGAGACAACAAGCTCAATGGGATCAAATCCAGACCAGCATTGCAGAGAGATGATAATCAAGCAGAAGTGCTAGGAAGGCATAGCCAGGCTAGGATATCCTGTAATCAGCACAGACTTTAACACCTTTCGTCTTTACATGTGAAAGGCGTTTAATCTCAGGAAAGTACAAAGCTGTATAAAGAGACAATGAACAAGACTGATTCCCATTTCCTCAAGTGCCATTGGACTGTTTTCTCAATACCACCGTTTGCAGGGGAGGCAACAGATGTGTGAAAAGAGATGGAGAGCTTTGCCTCCATAACTTTACAACTTGAAGATTCGCAAAGCATTATAAAGCTTAAATTGCTGTTAATTGTCTTTTTATATGCCTGATTTCTCATGCCAAATAATACAGACTTAAATGTGCTCAGTGCATACTCTAAGTGAGATGAACACATAATTACTCATGAAGATCAAAGGCACCAGACAATAGGCAATAAGTAAAGTGGTGTGTTTCCCTGGTATCAAAAGGCCAAAGAAGCTTATAATGCTTTGTGACACTTCAAGCTGTAAAGGCTTATATGATAACATTACAACGCCTTATGAGAACAGTCATGAGAATGTATAATACTAATGTCATTAGTTATAAGGCTTTATGAATGTATTAAAACCCTCCATGAATGCACATATAATGCTTTATGAATATTGGGTTCATAGAAATTGTTTCCCTGAAATCATACAGTGATCTTAAATATCTGCCAGTCCAAGTCCAAATCTTTCTACCACATTTGGTAAACTATTAGATGTGAGATTTGTTTTGGCGGAATTTGTTTTGTGCTATAACTTTTATATGTTTTCAAAATAATTTAAATATTATAACTTGCCTTTATTTTTGTAATATTCACTTTTCATGTAATTAGTGGATATGGCAAAGTAAAGAGGAAAAAATATTGACTTGCCTTTCTGCTTAACCCCTGAAGCATCCTTATCACCTCCTGGCGAGTAACTGCTGGTAGTGTTTTCATATTCGTCCATATGGTCTGTCAAAATATGTTTGACTTCAACCATATCATCCTTTTCATAAATATTTACAGACATCTTTGCAATGCTGCCTCTAACAAGTGGATTGAGTGAAGTAGCTATGCTTTCTGGTTCCCTTTTCCATCAGCCTGAAATGCTGTCAGATTGGGGAAGCAGAGAAAACAAAACTGCTATTCAAGCATCTTTCCTCTCGTTGCTGAGGGAGCTCAGATGCTGGAACAACATTATCTGCCCTGTCAGTCAGCATTTCCTTGACAGGAAAGTTCCAATGTACATACCGGACAAAACCAAAAAATGTATAACAATCAGTACAATAATCGGGCAAGCATAGGCTTTTATTCACCCATCACAAAATTCAGAGATCAAGACAAACCTTAAAGATAGACTTGACAAACACAATAAACTTCCACTTGGCTTAACTCTGCCAACTCACAAAAAAAAAAAAAAAAGCAGCTTCTTAAAAATGTTACTGTCCCTGTGTCTTTTGGGTCTGGAACATAGCAAAATATATGCTGTTATTAAATTTTATTACTTTTACTCTGTCTCTGTGTGTGTATGTGTCTGTGTGTGTGTGTGTGTGTGTGTGTGTGTGTGTGTGTGTGTGTGTGTGTGTGTAGAGGAATGTTGTGTGGAGAGATGTAAGACAAGTCCATGAATTACTGGAGGATGTATAAGTGCTGCAAGTCAGGTCTGTGTGTGTGTGTGTGAGTGAGAGAGAGAGAATCACTTAAAAACTGAAAGGTGTACTTTTCTGTAACTTACTAGCAACTAGTTTTTAATAATAACAAAAGGAAAATAATGGACAAATAATGACATAGCACGACTGTTAAAAAGTGATTAATAGTAATCTAACAGCTATTGAAGACCATCTTCTCGCACACCCAGGCATATTCGAGTTGGCATCTCTCGTCTATCCAGGACTTGAGTGTATCAACTCCAACGAGATTAGCAGCACAGTCCTCCTCTTTTCGAGCCTTATTTGGCTCCCCAGTGGCCCAGTACCTGAGGACATCAGCACTAGTAACTAAATGGACAAAATGTGTGTGTGTGTGCGTGTGTGTGTGTGAGTGTTTCACCAATGACTCCAAATTCTTACATTCTAAACCTTAAATGTACAATACTAATATGGAATATTCTGACCAAAACAGTACAGTATCTATGTAATCACTTACTGAGTGGTTAACTGTGTGCCATCTACCCATGTCCATGTGTTGTTTATCTTATCAGTCAGACCAATCCAAACAGTTTTATTCAGGCTTCTAATAAATTCCTATTGGGAAAAAACACAAACTATATATGCCAAACACATGCAAACAGGACATTCGGTACTTCCTATTTGAATTGGCAATGTTTAACTATCAAGTACACACACAGCAGAGACACACACACACACACACCTGCTCCTCTCTGCTATTTATGATGACCAGGTCTGCTCCTCTCTGTCTGCAAAGCTCCCTGCTGGAGCTCCAGCTCTTTGTTCCCATGGAGACAAAGTAGATTCCAGACCCCAGTCTCGTCCACGCCTCAGGCCAGGTGTCCTCTGAAACACACAGTCAAAACGCAAGACATTCAACACTCTTCTCGACTCAAGTACGTTACTCACTTCTGGCTTTAGGGCTGCTAACATTTCTAAGTGCTTGTTAATCTGATATGATGAGCTACAGGGAGTTCTCAACATTCTTTACAGAGTAATTATTTCACCTAATGTTTTCCATTGTGTCAGTTCAGTCATTTCATTGTTGATTAGCATAGACACTTTAGTTCAACATCTGCGAAATTGAACATAGAACATATTTCATGATTAAAGAATGGAAAACCTTTGTTGAATTAGGAGTGCATGGTCACAGAGCTGACATGAACGTCAAACTTGTGCCCATGTGATTGTGCCCTCCTTCATATGTAAATTCTTATCTGGTCCTTATTTGTTCTTGTTCAAAATATTTGCTATGTGTGCATGTATTTTTGGATTGTATTTTTTTTAGTTTTGGTTTTATTTTTTCATCTTCAAGTGGATATTGGGTGTCCTGGCTGGGCCAACAAGATCCATTGGGCAAGTGATTTAGCATTACTGGCAATGGTTTGTGCTGCTCTGTCTACATTCGCTGATGTCTGATCCACCGCAAGATCCACCACTTTGGGTCAGCAGATCTGTTTGAACTTCGTGCTGCTCACTATAACAATCTACAACTGGTATGAGACATACCAGAGTAGCCTAGGCTACATCGATGCCTCTCCATCTTGTCATCTGTGCTTGGAGATTGCAGCTTTGAAATTGCTCTCTACATGGCAAGAAATATTTCTGACATGTACAATGCCATCGTCGGATGTTCTTCAGCTGAGCAGCTGACCTGCCGGATGCCGGACCTGCCTCTGTATCTGCAAGTGCACATCATGTCTACATTTAGCCTACCTCAAGACTCATGGACTGACTGACTGTTTTATGTTCGTCTATCTCCTCTCTCTCTCTCTCTTTATATATATATATATATATATATATATATATATTAATATATATATATATATATATATATATGTGTGTGTGTGTGTGTGTGTGTGTGTGTATTAGCCAATTGTGATGATAATGTATTATTTGTATTACATTGCTTTGGGTAAACGTATCTGCAAAGAACCAATAAACATAAACATCAGATAAAATTGGAATTGTTATAAAATAAAGAATAGAAATGGGCAACTGAGAACAAAGACTGCCTGTGATGTCATATAAGTAAAATCAACAATAGTTCATTTAACTCAAGAGAGCACAATTTAGCCACAATTGACCACTTTAACCCCCAGCCTAAATATGAGGTGGTGACTGGGCTTGTAAAATTGCTTTTCATCTTATTTTCATTTCATGTGAACTATTTTCATTTCATGTTGGATATATTCTATTCTAACATCAAAGAACAAGGTACAGTACTCCATTCATCTATAATGACCCCTTTATGATACTAATATCTTACTTATTCTTTTGCAAACAGTGTCTAGCTCCTGTTGACACTTTCTAATCCTCTTAGTGTCTGTGGTGTGAAAGAAAGTAAGAACTGGAAAAACACCTATTTTATGAAAAAAATACAAAATGGGGAGGTTGCACCGGAAACATTGCTGAATAGCTGAGACCTTGGTCTATAATGATATACTTTCATATTTTGTATGTCAACTAACTTTTTTTTCAAAATTAAAACTAGTTTTAGTCAAATTCTCAAGAATCAGTGATATACAACCGATTCCAAGACCGCAAATATCTTACCTATTATTTTGCGAAGAGTGTCTAGCTCCTGTTGAAACGTGCTAATCCTCTTAGTGTCTGTGGTGTGACTTGTGGCCAAGCTGTCTCTCTCAGAGCGGCATGTGCTGTACTCTAGTTCCAGGTTCCTCATCTGTTCTGTGAGGTTGGTGAGAACAAGGTTCTCCTCAGAGATGCTGGAGGAACTGCCTGGAAGAGAAATGGCCATAGACAAACAACCACAAAGTATCTCAGATGCTCAAACTAGAAATGTTTACATTTGATTATGTCCCTTTTGGGCAACAGATGGACCTGCCTGCAACATCAGGCAAGCCAGACAGTTAGCTTTGGTCATAAACTTCAGTTTCCCTTCACTGGTCAATATAACATTATACTGAAACCTCCAATTCAATCAGATCTGATGATGATCACCATGGTCATATCATAGTAAATATGACTTTATGACACTGATGAAGCAAAATACTGTATGAAGCTTTAGACTTTCACATTACAAGTGCATAAAACACGCACAGTATGTACTTTGGAAATTATTTGTAGATAGAGGTAGATAGACAGACATATACTTTATTCACCCCAACAGCAACTAGCACACACACACACACACACACACACACACACACACACACACACACACACACACACACACACACACATAAAACGTATCCAATGGTGGTGATAGTGCAAATCACAGTCAGCTAATGCAAAACAAGACAATACATATTAAACAGGCAAGACATAATATTACAGGGATGAAAAGTGAATGTTTAAATGATGTTTCAGCTCTGGTGCTGTACTCACATTGGGCCCTTGAAGTGACAATGATAATCAGAGCTATGGTGGCAGCCAGTAGAAGTGCAATCAGCAGACATAAACATATTATGGTGTGCTGATAGCGTCTTTGTTTTTTTGTCGTTTGCACACGTCTGGTTAAAGAGCCTTATGAAGATAAAACACAGGCCATTCAGCAACTGCGTGAGAGAGGTCAAAACCCACAAAAGTAAAGAGCAATCTGCCCATAGACCATTTGTGGTTCCTGTTCAAGCCTACCATGCAGCCAGCAGGTGAATACAGACATTAAGAAAATCCCTTAAATATACCCATAAATATTCATCGGTTTTAGCTTTCTTGAATAGTAGTAAATTTATTTTTATAATTATAAATATAATTATTTTTATAATTCATGAGAAATATTATTATTTATTCTTTTACAAGAATTGTATGTACATATGAACAGAGAGAGAGACACACAAAGTGTGTTTGTGTGTGTGTGATACATAGACCTGTGTGTGTGTGTTTGTGTGTGTGTGATACATAGACCTGATTATAATACTGTCTGTCACTTCTTTATCCTTGCATATATTCAACCCATAACATGAACAGAATATATATTCAACCCATAACATGAACAGAACATGATGAGACACACACAGGGTTGTGCAAAGCAGTATAGCAATATCACACTCTCAAGTGGATGAGCATGTACACACATGAGCAGTTCAATTGGTTTGTCAGCCTTGGGCTCGGACCTTCAGACTCCACAAAAATGTATCTCCCCACATGCTACCATGATTACTAAAAGTGAACAACGAGATCCTAAGCTTGTGCCTGTCTTTGATAACACATACACTTAATCTCTCTCTCTCACACGCACACACAAGCATTATGCACATCTGTCATTATCTGTTATCTTCATCATAATCATGAGTACTCAAAACCCAGGAGTTTTATTCTGTTATAGTTGATAAGATAAGATGTAAGGAAATCAGGTAACACTTTATATTAACACACACAGATCCGCCATTAACAAGCTGCTTATTAACATGATTCCTGATTCCTCTGTTGTGTGTGTGTGTGTGTTTGTGTGTGTGTGTGTGTGTGTGTGTGAGTTGGCATACTTACCTCCATGTGAAGAGTGATATTTTGTATTTGCATAGATATCTGAAAAGTCTTCCATGTCTGTATTCAGGTGATGTAGGACTCAAATGGCAGACCCCTGGCAGACCCCTCTGAGTCTTTTCACCAGTCTCTAGTTACACTAGAGGAAGTGGTTAACTCTTAAGAGAAACCACATACATTGCATGTCGCCTAAATATGGTGACTACCTGTCCTACTTTCGGTAGTAGCCTACTGTGCAACCTTATTAGTCCTTGAGTCAAAAGGTTAGTACCATTTGAGGGCAGTAGTCGCTATATATTTATTGCAATTACAAATGTTGTGGTATGTACATGTTTAATTTGTTATATGCATGTTTATTTAATGTACTACACTGGAACAACACAGAAAATTAAAACACGCAAAATTATAGGCACATTCAAACCCATGCAAACTGTTCCTGGTCTTTCAGATTTGAACTCTCCCAAAAGCAGTTTTGAGATCTCTTCACATGCTAGACTTAGATTCAGACTCATTTGCTAACCACTTCAGAACTCGACAACCATTTCTGCTTTCTGAAATATTTTGGGGGTCATTGTCCTGCCCATAACTTCTGATGCAGACCCAGTTCATTGACACTGGGCCCTACACTACACCACAAAAACTTTCGGTAGTCTTCAGATTTCATGATGCCTTGCATACAGTCAAGGCGTCATTTCCAGAGGCAGCAGAACATCCCCAAAACATCTTTGGAGCTCTACCATGTTTGACTAAGTACTAGGTAACGGTATTTTATAAAACTGAACGATATGTTCCCTTCGGTTCAATATGCGATGTGAATTGCAGATTATTGGTCCATTAACAGAATATTAATCCGTTAATGTAGTTCTCCAAAACTTGCTCATCAAACCTTCACAAATGCACTCTGATGTGTGTTTTAAAGACAGCTGAAATAGATATCTGCAGGTTGGAAACTGATTTCTGCAGGATATTTCATCACCTTGTGGAAAAAAGCATGTAGCTTTTGACTTTGAAATTATTTATTGCTGCATTTTCATTCATTCTACAGTTACAAAAAAATCATAGGAACAAATAAAAAAAAAAAAAATTTGGGAAGATGTTGGTGAATGAGACCCACTGACTAAAGAAACCACACACTTAATGGCGAGTCATCAATGCTAGGTGGTGCGTCACTTTTCTAGCATTCACATAATGTTGTTGCTGTAAAACACCAAATAAATCAATTTACCCCTACTGGTCTTGCCATCTCAGCTGTCAGACACAGACAGACAGACAGAGGCAGAGGTAGATGAAACCGAGGTGGTATTTAATGGGGAAAACCAAGGAATAAACAAAAGTTACGTCCACTTCTAAAGTGGAGGGGAAAACAGAAAATGGGAAGGGAAGGGAATGTACACTAGAAAAAGGCGAGGATACTCAGAAAGAACAAGGGGCACCAAACCAATCGGGAAATCCAAAACTTACGGAACAAAGCACACAGGAATACGTGGGACACGGAGGATACAATTGACATACAGTGAGTCTGAGGGAATATCGACGACAGTCAGGGATAACTAACAGGTTCAATTAAACAACAAAGGATTAGGGTAAATAATAAAGCTCAGAAGTTAACTAATAAAATCACGCCTGCTACTATAGCAGGGAATACACCAGAAAACTCAAAGAAGCAGAAATACAAACTTAGGAAACGAGGAGGTACGCGGGAGAGAACGGAGATGTAGGACACACGGGCGAAGAGTCCAGGAACAGTGACGGAACATTGACGTGACATTAACTATTTCTACCCAATTAATAAAATTAACAGTCCGATGCGACAGTGCGAAGTTGCATCATCACAATGAACCCTTAATAGGGCAGAGGTCCAATCAGGCTTATGCAGGAGAGGAAACAGTTAGGCATCAGCAATCAGCAGAACCAGACCAGGGGTGCATTTCTACAAAGCTTCATCACAGTACAGGTTCTTAGTTCTAGGATTTGGTGTTTCTAGAAAGGGTAGCTCCAACGTTCAATCGCAGCAATGGTGGAAAAGTTTGGAAAGTTGGAATGTCAGCTAGTAGTACTGCTAGAAATTTGGGGCCCTATGACAAAAAATAACTTTGGTCCACCCAAACACTAACTTGTGTGTTAATACTAACATTTCCTTGGGGGCCCCCTGTCAGTGTCAGGCCTTTAGAATCATCCTAACTTTCCCCCTCCCGCTTGCAGTGCCCCTGTGTGTGCATTTGTGTGTGTGTGTGAGAGAGAGAAAGAGAGAGAGCAAGTGAACAATCTAAGAGCTATCATTGCAGACCATCCTCTCACACACCCAGGCATACTCGGTGTGGCATCTCTCGTCATTCCAGGAGTTGAGTGAATCGTAGCCAGAGCACATTACAGCACAGTCTTCTCCACTGCGATACTCATTAGGTTCCCCATGGGCCCAGTAACTGGACATCAGCACCGAGACATAAATTGAATAAGAGTGTGTTTGTGAGTGTGTGTTCAGTTCAACAAAACACAGATACAGGGATATGTCTGTTTGAAAGTCTGAATGAACCACTCATGAAGGGGTCACAAACATTAATATACATGTAATATTAGAAAAACACATGATTGAATAAAAAAAATCCTTTGTGCACTAATAATTACACAATTTTTTTAAATGCTGAATCTTAAATGCACAATATTAAACATGAAATATTTAATGTACTCATATAACCTACCTAGTAGTTAACTGTGTGTCATCTACCCACTTCCACATACTGTTCCTCTTATCCTCAGTCAGACCAATCCAAACATGCTTATTTAGACTTTTAAGAAATTCCTATTGGAAAAGACGAATAATTACTGATGACAGATGTGCCACACCAGGGTCTCAACCAGCCACGCCCTCTCCCTACTCTATGGCAGTTCCTGCCTTGGGTGCCACTAGAAACTTTGGGCACTATGACAAGGAAAATAATTCTGGGCCCCACAACATTGATTATAATATTGGAAATGTTCTCTGGGGCCCCATCAGTGATGGGCCCTTAAAATCATCCCCCCTCAGCGTTGCCTCTGGTCCCTGCCTCTCAGTCTAACTCCCCAGTTTACTATCCCTCTATCGGAGTTGCTATGGGAGCTAAAAAAGTTGCACCGCTAACTTAGACAATTTTTGTGCTCATGTTCAGTAATAGTAAACAGCAGATGAGAGCCTACCTCCTAGATAGAAACATGCAAATAGAAATTCTGTTATTTATTTAAATGGACTACCTCCTTGACATGTATACAGTTATTTTGCTTCATAGTAAGGCAATGCACAACAATCAAGAGTTACAAATATGTACACACACACACACACACACACACACACACACACACCTGCTCTTCTCTGCTATTTATGATGATCAGGTCTGCTCCCCTCTCTCTGCAATCCTCCCTGCTGGAGCTCCAGCTCTTTGTTCCCGTGGAGACAAAATACATTCTGGACCCCAGTCTTTTCCACCCCTGAGGACAGGTGTCCTCTGAAAGACACAGTTAAAATTAAAGGTACTCAGCATTCTCAGCTACTCAAGTATATACTGTAGTATAGCATTAGTACATACTCCTTTGATCCCGTGAAGGGAGCAGTGACGGGTTAGGTGGCTTGCTCAAGGGCACCTCAGAGGTGTGCTTCCACTTCCATCGCTTCTTTTACACAGTTTAACATCTCCAAGCTTGATATATACAACCGATTCCCAGACACTAATATCGTACCCATTATTTTGTGAAGAGTGTCTAGCTCCTGTTGAAACGTGTTAATTCTCTTAGTGTCTGTGGTGTGACTTGTGGCCAAGCTGTCTCTCTCAGAGCGGCATGTGCTGTACTCTAGTTCCAGGTTCCTCATCTGTTCTGTGAGGTTGGTGAGAACAAGGTTCTCCTCAGAGATGCTGGAGGAACTGTCTAGATGATCTGGATGAGAAAGGGCCAGGGATAAACAGATTAAATGCAAGATGTATGCAACTGCACTTCTTTTCTGTTTCTCAACCTTTCATACATGGCAGTAAAAAACTAAGCCACAAAATAATATGAATGTAGCACAGCCTACTTGTTTTTAAGGTGACACGGACCCCTCAAGACTGATAAATAATTAAGTTGTCAGAAAACCGGACAGACAGAAGGCAGACCCAATAGCGTACGTTCTCAGACACAAGTTTATTGAGGATAAGGGAAAAGGGGGAAAAGTCCCAGGAGGTAGACTGAGGCACCGGAGCGCCTCGATGCGACCAGGCGGCTGCAGCCGAGACGCGCAGGGTAGGTTGACGCGCCGTTCGGAAAGGGCAGAGCTGAGCAGAGTCGAGGGACAGGCAGGAGTCGAGACCAGGAAGCGGCAGAGCAGAGCAGAGTCGGGGGACAGGCAGGAGTCGGTGAACAGGAAGCGGCAGAGCAGAGCAGAGTCGGGGGACAGGCAGGAGTCGTGATCCAGGAAGCGGCAGAGCAGAGTCGAGGGACAGGCAGGAGTCGAAAACCAGGAAGCAGCCGTAGGGATGAGGGGAGCAGGAGAAGGCAGGGGAAGATACAAACAGGCTGGCAGAAACACAGGAGACAGACGAGCAGGGAGACCAAAACTCACGACAAGCAGGTAACAGAAAGCGGGGGAAAACGAGGAACGAAATCTCAGTAGATGTGCAGATAATCGGAGCCAGAGTCTATACGCTTGCCAGACGTGTGGTTCGCAGACGGACTGACAAAGAGTGAATGAAAGGGGCGTGTATAAATAGTCAAACGTAACCAACAGAGCGAGTGTAATGCAGAGATAATTGGGGAGTGCAGGTGAGGGAGATAATGGGGAAAGAGGAGAATGGACTAGTGACGGAACAAAACAAGGAAGTGAATGAGAGACGGCAAATCGCGGTGATCGGGAAACGAGGGAGGCCGGTGAGGGTAATTACTAAGGTGGCGCGAACGGAGCGGGGAGCAGACTGGTGGGGTGAAACTAATAATGAGGTAAGTGAAACCGCGAAGCCTAGACGGAAAAAATCCAGAAGAACCCAAAGATTCGGAGAGACACCGTGACATAAGTATACTACATTAATATTATTTTGTTTGTTACCGCCATGTATGAAAGGTTGAGAAATATTTATGTAAACATACTGCCTACGAAATAATGCTCCACGTACGCATTTCATAACTAAAATGGCTCTAGAATCAATTTCCGATCAAATCACATTGAACTGTGAATCAAATTGAATCATGACCTTGTGGATCGGAATCCTGAAAATCTGCATCGATACCCAGCCCTGTTCACAACTTAAAGTGTCACAAAGCATTCTAAGTTTCTTTGGCCTTTTGATATTTGGGAAACACACTACTTTACATTACATGTCTGTAATGGTGCCTTATTGATATTCATGAGTAATTCTGTGTTCATCTCACTTTACTTACAGCATGCACTGAGTGCTTGTAACTTTTCAGAACTTGGCATGAGTAATTTGGCATATAAAAGGACAACTGACAAATTGAAGCATTATAAGGCTTTGTGACAATTAAAGTTGTAAATAAGATAACATTATAATGCTTTATAAGTACAGCCATTTGAATGTATAAACAGTTGTGAACACTAATGACATTAGTTATAAGACTTTATGAATGCATTACAACCCTTTATGAATGTATTTATAATGCTTTATGAATACTGGCTTAATAGAAAGAAACACTTGTTTAATGTTCATGACTGTTGTCATTAGGTTTTTTGTAATGTAAAGTTGCCACTGTTTGAGGTGCAGATATTACAAAAACTGGATGACACTTAATGCACAACAGTCATAAACATTAATGCCATGTTTGATAGTGATGTCATATTTGATGTCATTCTCATGTTGACAGCATCAAGTAAAGTGTAACAGACTTTTGCACGGTACTGTATATGAAAAGTACATACAACTTAAATGTAATCTGGACTTGAAAATGATTGTTTAGTTTCAGGTCAGTTGCTGTATACTCACAATGAGCTCTGGGAGCCATGATGCCAACCAGAGCTATGGTGACAGCCAGTAGGAGAGCACTCACCACACCCAAACATATTGTACTGTGCAGATAGCATCTGTGGACTTGTTCCTTTGACCCTGTCTTCTGCACACATCCAGGTAAAGACCCTTGTGGAGCTGAAACACATGCGGACCATTCAGGAACTGCATCAGTAAGATCACTGAAGTTCAAGAAAAAAAAATAAAGGAAGTAAAAGAATGCTGGAGACCCTTGCCCCTGTATTTTTAGTAAAGGCAAAACTGAATAGTGAATAGACTGCTTTGATATAGATTAGTAGCCTGCTTGTTATTAGGCTATTAGGTATTTAATTATCTAGAAGAAAAATCTGTTGTGAATCAATCAATAGTCCTATTGGTTGATATTGCTGAGAGCTGTCGGTAGAAATGAGAATGAGAAAATTTGGTGCAATGTAGACAGAATTTGCGAAACAACAGGAGCTCAAGAAATAGTCTCACCTTTTTTCCTATGCCCGCATCAGTTAGTGTTCTGGATTAGTAGTACTACATGATATTGAAGGAACAGTGGAGTATTTATACAATTGTTTTATATAACTTATACTGGTTAGTACAAACAAAAATCTGTGTTGTGTGTGCATGTGTGTGTGTGTGTGTGTGTGTGTGATTGTGTGTGTATGTGTATGCTTGCTTGCTTACCTTCACATGGAAAGTAATGTTCATCTTCAAATTCATACACACCACTACATGACTCTGTATTTGCATAGATATTTGAAAGTTCATTCATGTCTGTAGGCAGTGGATAGTGGATCCTAGTGAGACTTTTTTTCAGCTTATATAGTTGATTCTAGTTAAACAAGAGGAAGTGGTTAAGGAAACCACACTGAGAGCTGCTGGCCCTTCTCACTCAAAGTCTGCCTGGTCTGATGTAAATGTCATCATTCAAGCAAAATGTCTTGTGAGTGACAGAAGGGTGGCTTGTTTGATCTACTAACACAGGGATGTCACTAGGTTTGAAGACGGGGTGCTTGGCCACACAGGGTAACAGGTGAAAATATGGTAGGAAAAGAATGCTAAGCCTAACCATGCCTTCCTACGCACTTCCGCTAAATCTCCCTAAAGGGCTAGTCTGGATTTTATCCCATTGAGGTCGTTGTCTTAGGATCTTACCGGATCCAATCAGCGAACAGGGGGAGGTGTTGTGAATGCAAAGCTAGAATGCCATCAGTTAAAGCAGGTTATCAGTGAAGGGTTGGTCCAGTCTTTTTAAATTAAAACACTTCCAAGCAATCGTTTCTCACTACTGAATGGCCAGAACCTCTGTATGAACCAAAGTTTAGAATGAGGGGTTGGTTTTATTACCAGGCTAGTTCATCATGCTTAAATACTAGGAATCTGGTAGATTCTCATGTTTATTTTGATACATATGTTGAGTAAAGAGTTTGAGAGTGTGAGCTATTGCACTAAGAAGAACGTAAATATTGTAGAATGAATGTAAATATTACATTTGATGTATATTTTCTTGTGATCCTTTTATGAAATAAGCAATTAGCATTGCTCATTTCACATGATTTTCAGATATTATCTTCATGAGAACTCCAAGAGTAGTGTACAGTAAGATAAATCCATAGATGTGAATTCCTGTACACTTAGTGAGAATCAGGGCAAGTGATAATGGGCCTTTGGAAAATTGTGGAGGGACTTCAGCCATTTTAAAATATACCTAAGGACATCCATGCCTGACCCCTCATGGGTGTGGCCACTGTTCTGAGTTGGTGTACTTCCACTCACAATGCACAAATTCATAGATGTGAAATGCAGGGGCTGATGAATTTCCTGTTAAAGCTAATGAGGAAGTAACTAATTTTTGTGTTCACATGATATTCACATGACATTACCACGACGCCAATGCGTGAATGGCTGAGAAAAAAGTTTGGCTGTAGGGTTTTGATAACTTTCTAAGAAGCTGTGAATGTCAATGATGCTTGTAACCAAATCCCCTGTTTATGATTCATCAAATGGGTGACCAAATTGCCTAAAACCATTGAAAAAGGTCTTGCTTCTATCTGCAATAACAACTTATCATAGTGTTGAGAGTCAGTGTGGCACAAACATGAGCTTGTGTTATGATTTTAAGGTTAATGTTCACATGTTTCCCCTCAACAACTGTAAACATTCACTGTGATGTGCTTATCTTTGAACATCTGTCTCAATATTAGTTTTACTAGTTTTAGACTAGTTAAAAAGAGGACTTGTCCAGATTATGGAGAGGATGATGAAACTGAAGTGTGCTGACCTCTACTCACACACACACAAGCAAAATGTGCCAAAAACACATTTAAGCCCTGTGAATTCCATGTGTAACCTATAAGTTATCTTGTATATATGTGTGTGTGTGTGTGCATGCTAGAGAGAGAGGATATGTGTATGTGTGTGTGTGTGTGTGTGAGAGAGAGAGAGAGGGAGAGAGAGAAAAAAAAACATTGTGTGTGCTTACCTTCAGATGGAGGCTGATGGCCATCAAATTTAAAGGCAACCCTATACCCTATGTGAGACTCTGCATTCTCATAGATATGCTCAGGTTCATCCATGCTTGAATGCATGCAATCCTGGGCTGGAGAATGGAGAATCCCTCTCAGACTTTCTATATTTGTAGTTTAGTTCTACAAAAATTAGGAAGTGGTTATAAGTGAAATCACTCCATGCAAGGTAATGTTTGTCTCCCAAGCTCAAAATCACACAAACATCCAAATGTTCTAATGTTCTGATTTCCTCAAGAAAAGTGTCCTCCTGTGTATGAACTAAAGCAATGGTGTGGCATGGTGAGCATTAAAGGAAATGAAGTGGAGTGAATCAGGCCATATCCCTGTTCTTTTAGGCTGCCAAGTGATGTCAGTATGATGTCAGTATGTTCAGTATATATAGACTGAATTTGCAAACTGGCAGCTAAGCTAACTGATAGTGGAAAAAGAAAACGAAACTTCTCAGAAGTTAGTTTTGGCTGCCATTTTGCTATTTGGTCTGCGTTGTACCAAATTCTGTCATTCTCATACCTACCGACAGTACTCTCCAATGTGAAACAACAGGGCCACAGGTTGATTCACTCAGGATAATTTAAAGCTTCCCTATCAGTGTTTGTGCTTAGGATTCTGTTTATGGCATTTGATTAGCAAAGAGACTTTGCTTCATCCAAAATATTTAATTAGACTTTGCATGTTGCCTGCAGTGTAACTCCTCTGAAGAGGCCATCTACAATTTATCACAGAACACTAATCAGAGTGTAAGCAACTTAAGAAGCACAAACAACAACAACAAATAAGACATTTAAAGAAAACTTCATCCCATTTTATATTAAGCTGATGTACATTGATTGTAAGTAACACACACTTAGTACCTGATGAAGTTATTATTGTTATTTTGTTTCACTAAGAAGACACAGGGTGGTGAGCAAAACATGAATATGAATGTTCTTGACCACCAGCTTAGCTTCTGTTTTTGCACAATCATGTTCCTTAAATTATTTTTGGGACATCTTGTGCTATTGAGAGTGACTAACTTTCCATGACACTTGAAGCATTCACTGATCACTTTTTAAATGCCAAAACACATAACCTTGACACCACTCCAGACACATCAGACACTCCAGGCTATAGTGGTATGAATGGAATGTTTATATATAAGTGCAATTTATAGTTAACTCTGCGTGCCTTCTGCTCAGAAAACATGTTGACGTCTGTATCATTGGCATGACTAACACTAGCCCTAGCTGCAACTGGACCTTGATGACATGGTTTTAAATGGGCGCCCCAGCAGCAGGCTGTCCACTGCACTGGGTTATATTTGTTACCTTACTGTGTATTCGCTTTGTGTGTCACTGATTAACCAATGGGATAAATGCAGAAATGTCCCTTATGGGATCAAAATATATACTATACCATATTATATTCAAAATATATACTATACTATTATATTCAAAAGATATACTATACTATTTTATTCTTGCATTTACCTCGACCCTTTTAGTCTTACTCTAATTGTGTGAAATATAATCTTATGAATGAGGGTGAGATTTTAATGCTAAAGGCTTTCATTTGGGTTTCATTTTCGGCTACAGTTGGTCACACACACACTGAGAGGACTGAGAGTGTTTCTTTCAGGGCTCCAGATACCAGCAATGAGGTTATCAGACACATTCCTCCAGAGGTTGGTATGGATTTTATTTAGTCTCTAATTATAGTTATAGTCTAGTATTAGATCTTAATTGTATCTGACAATGACCAAGATTTTCCTTCCATGTCTCGGTGTTAGAATAACAGGCAACACAGCTGCACACAAACACATATTGTCTGGGATTGCAGTTACAACTAAACGACAACAACAAAAGCAGTTGAGGCAACAAGACAGTTTGTACAGTATGACCTCAGGCATCATGCCCTTTTATGGAGAATAACAGGGTGTTGATCTATGTTAATACATTTGGTGTGTGTTTGCAGGACGCACAGACATGTTAACTGGCCATGGCCATGCACTGGAATCAGCAAAAATTGAAAAACAACTTGGCTACCACACTCTCCCACCATTATCAGAAGGCAAAGACATCATTAATGTACAATGGCTGTGGGTAGAGCCCAATATTATTTATTTTGAGGATAATGTCTGGCTGATGAAGTTATTGGCTGAAACTCTAAATGGCATAAATGGTGTCTTCAGGATCTAGCTGCGGGCCAGAAGGGTTTACCTTAAGGTCTGGCTATACATAATTACAGTTGTCTACCCTATGCCCTTTAGACACCATTTAACATATATTGAGACATTATCAAACTTTCTTAATAGCATGGACAGTACATACTGCAGTATTATATTTACAGTCTATATTAATGAACTGATATTCATTGAACAGTTGTTTATGGGTCTGAAATGATTAATTCCAGCAATAGTGCATCCCAGCATTTACAGCCTTAACATCGTCATTCTCACTCAGCATAGCCAGCCATTATAAGGCCTGTAGCTTACTGAGATTATAGAAGCTTTATATACCATGTCAGTAGTATAGGTCAAACATTGTGCTTGTGTGTTATTCTCTTATTATTATTAGCTGTGGAAGGTAACCAAAGCCCTGGGATGCCAGTTTCAGACCTTAGATGACAATGACAGACAAGGAACTTGAGGACTGGGCCAGGGATGTGAAGGCATAGGCAGAAGGTGAGGAAATGATACTTGCAGTATATCTCATTTTAAATTTACTGTAATTGATACTTGATACTTGATAGCTTGATACTCATGTGAATATTTTCTCTATGCGGCAAAAACTACTCCAGATGCTGGTGATGTCAGAGCTTTGGCCAGCAGAATTGAGATGCTGGTGGCAACTATCAAGAGGCAATTGCAGCGTCTTTACAAAGACACTGATGGCAACAAAGGTCATAGCAGAATTCGGCGGAAAATTATGGAGGACACGATTCTGAGCTCTGTTGTGGATAGTTACACTTGGTCACCATCCTCTCCACTGAGACAGTTTGGCCATGGTAGCTCCCACATGGTGGTATGTGCACAAGTCTGTTGGTTACTTCAGGATAATGAATGCCTCAAAAGTAATGCCAAATGATCCCAGAAACTCATTGAAACGTCTGTCTTTGCAGTTAGTCTTTATTACAAGTGATTTAAGTGTTATATTCTAGGCTCTGTTGATCTAAGGTCCAAAAGAAGGACATTTGACATCATCATGGTCATAAAGAGACTGAAGGAGGAGAAGAATCATCTTCTTGCAGAGATGGATCAACACCGGAAATCTCTTGTCAGGAAAAGGGCTCTTGAAATTGCAGAATCTGTAATACCAGTTTTTTAAATATTTAACCTGATGCATCCAATATTTCTACCCTTTACGCACAACAGTGAATCCACACTCACCTCTGTCAGGGCAGTGACTAGCAGTTTTGGAGACACTGTGCCTTGCACTAAAGCAATTCATGCAGCCCTTTATTTGTTTTTCTGGCCACAAACCTATGAGGATATTACAATTAAAATAATAGATGGCATTTTGGATTCTCAAGGAGAAGTTTCAGTCTAAGGATAGGCTGAGACTCAGTCTTAAAAGGGCCTGTGACATACTTGTTTCTGTTCCGATGTGCCATAAGCCATTGCATGACATTACGACATGACAAAATTGTGCAATGAATCACCCTTAACTGAGGAGGAATCATTCACTAGGATGACGTGAGAGAAGATCAAAGAGTGCATGATTAAATCTGTCACAAGCATTTCACTTTAAACAATACATCCACTAGTTTTTTATTGTTTTCCCATTGCATCTGTAATTTTCTGAAAAGACAAAGACTGCATTATATATCCAATAATGCCATTATGAACTGACAGGTTGCTCCTCTGTGCATAGCACTACCTCAAGTTTATAGTTCATCACCAGCCTATATTTAAGAACGACAATTCTGACTGCGCTTAACAGCCTATAACACTGACTATAAAATAACGACTGTACAATATACAGTTCTCTTCTCCTCATGGGCCTTGAAAAAATGTGTTGCTCCACCACTGAGAAATACAGCACACGTTGTTTAGTCATTTTCACCCTTGGTTTCAACTCTCAATGGATGATGTCTTTATAAGTTCACTGTGAATGTGCACAACTCTAGGCTAACCAACATGGGGTTGACTAATTCCTAACCAGAATTTTGGAACTGACTGCTCGGGTTTAGTCATGGGTTCAGTCTTCCTTGAGTTCCGACATTAATTCAATATAGAAGTATAAAAGCCGACATTATTAGGCATGAAGGTTAAGTTGCTTACAACATAACACTTTTGACTACCGTGACCTGGATGAATGTGACTCTTCACGGCTTAATATTTAATTTGCACATTGAACCTGAAAGAGTAAAGATGTATTTTTTGCTTTGTTATTGAACTGAAAGTTTTTGCATATTGAAAGGTATTGAAAAAAGCATTTATGCTAAGTGCAATTTATTATTTCTATTTTATCAGAATGAATGCATTTGAAACTTTTCTATTTCAGTAAATTGTTATATGGTGGTATATAGTGTTTTGCATTATTGCTAGTTAAGGAGAACCAATAAATAAACTATGCTCTTCTAATAATGATTAAATCCTTACCTAGTAGTTTAGAAATGGAAATCAATTTATGTTGGTCAATAAACCTATAATTAAGAATTCAAGGTTCAGTTATAAGCAAGGTTAGAAATGGAAAATGGTTCCCTTACCAGATGTCTAAATTATTTAAGTACAAAAAGGTTTGTATTATTGAGATAGCCTTATTCACCACACATAAGACATTAATAAATATGTTTATTAATGATGACTTAATGAGAAATAATTGAGATAATAGCTAACAAATGAATATCAAAGTGTTAACTATGACTTAACTAATGCTTAATAAAGGCTTAATAGGGATGAGTTACTATAAAGTGCTATCACCAGTTTCCAGCAACTATTTCACCATTTCAATCTCACTTGATTTTATAAATTATCAATAATTTACATAATCTGTTTCTTTCTGGAGTCAACTGGAGTCACATTCAGTTTTGTAAGGACAGGACTAGTTGTCTCATCTTTCATTCTGTACAGTCTGATATTACTGAGGTCCAAAAAAAAAGTGAAAAGGCAGCTATCAGCTCTTGGCCTCTACATGTGATAAAGCACAAGGCAACTGTGAAGCAGTTTTGAGTGATGTGTTTAGGCGCTTTCGATTCGGAGTCGATTCAATTCTGACTCATAAGGTCACGATTCAATTTGATTCAATATCGCTTCTAGAGCCATTTTAGTTTCTAAACCAGGTTATGAAATGAGTAAGTGGCACACTGTTTCATAGTCAGTTGATAATAAACCTACAGGTGCAGCCAGTAGTGTTTCTTAGGTAGTGAGAAAGGCAGTGCAGATGAGAAAGATGGAGACTAAAATAAGAGAGACGGCAGCAAACCTTTGCAAACTTTGGTCATTTAGCCTAATAACACTGCAACTCCTTGAAGTGAAACAGCATCTTGCATTGGCACCGTCAGGTGAAAAGCTTTACCGTTCAGCATCTTAAAATGACTGAAAATGACACTGCCTGGATATTAACATGAATGGCTGCTAACATGTTATCTCCTACACACAAGCAAACAAAACCCTATAGCGGAATGATTTTTAGTGAGACATGTCAAAGTAGTTTTTTTTTTTTTCTAGTGCGTGGACAGTCATGCCTACCAGCACACACGTGAATGCTTTACTTACATTTCATTGCAATGTTAAACGACTCAGTCAAAGCTTGAACAGCACGCAGATCTTTGGTGTTTTGCTGCCCACTTTGTAGGATGAAAGAAACCTTATCATGACCTAAACGTCATACTATGATTTTTCTCTGCACTATTGCACTTTCAACTTAAAATTGTGCAGATTCTATGTTAGCAATATGCACTCCTTGTTCGTTCTTTCATTGTGTTTGTGTAGCTTGAATATTATCCTCTTTTGTAAGTCGCTTTGGATAAAAGCGTCTGCTAAATGCCTAAATGTAAATGTAAACGATTATGTACTGGTGCCACGGTTGAGAAATGCTGGTTTACACTAAAGTCTACACTCATTTGCTGACACCAAACTTTTAAAATACAAAACACTGCCATGTGCCATATGGGTAGCCCTGACACTGTTTTCAAAGGAGCAGCCTCCGTTTAATTGGCCGGTCTCTTATGCTGTAACTAAATCAGCGTATATATTAAGCAGATATACTGTAGACAAAAGATCGATCTACGAAATAATGGATCAATATTGATTATATATTGATATATATATATTAATATGATAAAATGCATAAATGTAAATATTGCATTTTTTGAATGAGAATCTGTATTAATACATTTGAACCCAGCCCTACTATGTACCAAATATTTATTAAACCAACTTTAAATCACAAGTGAGTAGTGTATCGTGGTTATCTGATCTGAAACAAGGAACAAAGTATTACCCAGTCGCACTGCTCAGCAAGTTGCGCTGTGCATCACCACCTTAAGCTTTGAGAGTGAGGAGTGGTAGTATCACTATAGGCCACAGCCAGAGAGAGAGGTGGCAGCAGAGCTGTGCACTGGAGGTAGTGGCTATCAGTGCCACTGAGGTGTTGCTTGTGTCATTGGTTATGGCAGTCATTGGCTGAACAGTGGTGACAGAGGAGAGGTTTCTGATAGAGGCTGAGCAAATGCGAGCATTGCCCACGCCATCAACCATGACCAGCTCTACCGTCTCTGAACAGCAGGAGGCGCTGTAGGTTGCGGAGATTATGCCCACACTGGAGGAGCTGGTGCTGAGGGTTCCATTGCCCTTATGGAGTGTCACAGTAACAATGCCTGTGCCGTTGCCATCGCTGAAGTTGGCAGAGAGCTGCCACGTCGCTTGGCTGCAGTCCTGTGGACAGTTGGCATCAACACTGACTATCTCACACACGGGACGGGTAAAATCAGTCACCTGTAGGGAAGAAATGAAATGTTTCAGTTTGGCATTAAAGTTGAGCTTTAAAGAGTGACGGCGGAGATCCACTGGCCACGTCAAGTATAACACGCGTCACGATTTGTAGTTCATTTGGGCTATGTTCAACTTTATGAAATTAATCCGTCATTTGTATAAAGATGAATCCTTACAGAATAGTTAGGATTCTGTGGGGCGGGCACTAATGTGGGCGGTGGTAGCGTAGCGGTTAAGGAACCTGGCTGGCGTGCAAGTAGCCTGAAAAGTTGTTGGTTTGTATCCCAGCTGCCACCGTTGTGCCCCTTTGGATAAAAGCGTCTGCTAAATGCATAAATGTAAATGTACTCAAATACAAGAGGGCATGGTCCAGTGGTGCAGTACAGTACAGACGAACTTTTAGTATTGGCCTGATTTCTCTGTTTATTTCTTTTCTTTGCAGACAGCAAAGATAGTATTATTTACATTTACACATTTATGTATATTTTCACATGCACCATATAACACTAACTCATTTCGTCCCATCATATTTAAAAAACAACAGATAATAATGGCTGTGTGTGGCAGGGCACCTTAAAGAAATAACAACAACAGTAACCTTGGAGGCAACAACAAAGCTCATGACCACATAGTTGGAGTCGGTGGCTCCAGGAGCCTCGGCCTCTATGGTCAGCGTGACGTCGGTGCCTGAGGGGGTGTCTGAGGGAGCCGTGAGGGTCACTGTGCCCTCGGCACGACCTCCAGCCTCTAGAGTCACGCTGCTGGGGAAAGACGAGACAAACCCGCGGTCATTCCTCGCTCGAACGGTATAGCTTCCTGCCGTGGTGTTGGTCTCCACAGTGAAGGGCACGGTAATGGTCCCACCAGGCTCTAGAGTGCTGTTCACTGAGGCCTGTAGCAGGGAAACATGGTCAACATTTTGCTTTGGTGTTACCTATTTTGAGGACTCAATGCCCTTGCAAACCTAAATACATCTGATTGCTTTGTGTATAAAATATATCCATCCAACCATCCTTTTGCATAGTACTGCATGGCATAACCACTCTTTCACTTTACAATGCACATAATAGTTCTCCATCTCCAAACATGATGCACGCCAAATATTCAGACTTGAAGGAGCTGTTGATTGTTAGACTAAGTTGCAGGAGTAGTTAATTGCTGTACTGGTTAGTTATTGGAGTAGTTTTTGGAATGACCTTACCGTCACTGCCACACTGGATGCCCTGAGCTGTGTGGAGTACTGCCTCTGGAAGAGGGTGGGGGAGGAGCGGGTGTCCCCGGAGCCCCCGCTGGTCTCCCCCCTCAGATGGATGGTGAAGTCCCCTATGGGAAGCTTATCTATAGTCACCAGGAACTCCCCACCACCTATGGCCTCCACAGTCCCATTTCGATCCCCAGCACCAGACACAGGCACCAGAGTCACCTCCGTCACTTTCAACGAATCACTGCCAGTCACTGACAGCAGCAGAGTTGCCTTCTTCCCTGGTTTGGAAAGGCAACTGATCATTCAGTAGTCACAAGCCTCTAAAATCTTTCTAAATGACAAAAATCATAGTTGGTCAGTGGCCTCTGTCCCTCACATTTTATGACAAAAGTTAATATTCTCGTACAGCCAGCAACCCAGTAGTAATTATTATCAAGCAGCATTAATACTTTGTGCACTTACTAGTGTATTTTGATCTTACCAATGGATGGCCGACTCTGTTTTAGGCTGTAGTCTCCATGTGCACCACTAAAGGCTTCCACAAGGTTAAACAGGAAATTGATAGAACTTTGACCTGCACAGAATATACACAAATACAGTTATGCATACAGTACACTGGTTGTTTTTATTTGGTATTATTTCTGCTTAAAGGAAAAATCCAGTCAGTCAGTCTATATCAGTGTTCTTTGAGGCTGCCGAGTGCTGTTGGTAGGTCTAAGAGAAACAGTATCTGGTACAACATTGACTATAGACTAACTAATGAGGGCACAGGAAAACAAAACATTTGCTATTTGGTCTACGTTGTACCAAATTCTCACTCACTCACACCTAATGACAGCACTTGAAGCCACATGAAGCAACAGGGCTATGGGTTGATTAAATCTGGACAATCCCTCTAACACTTTGAGAGCTACACCACCTGTGACTTTGACAGTGAATGTTGCCGTGGTGTCGATGGAGATTACCCACAGTCCTGTGCGGTTGTGGGTGTTGACTTGCACACGCTGTAGGTTTCCCACCATCTGAACTGAGCCCAGTGGTCCCTCTGACACCACATGGCTCTGTGACTCACCTGAAATGGATTATGGGGGGAAACACCCCTTGAAGCAATAACATTTATAACTAGTTTCTTATTTTTTCTGATGAGTTTGCAAAATAAATCAATACTAAAAAGGAGAAAGTAAAGCGCAACAACCAGTTCCACAAAAGATGGAAAATATGGACAATATCTAAATGCAAAAAATGATGTCTTTCTGCATATCTGTGTGTACAGATAAGGGATGTTACCCCCCCTTCCAACCTGTGGGACTGTAGAGAGTGAACGCGGGTGAGGAGCCTGTGATGTACACCGTCACGTTGGTCACCATCTCATCCAGGAGGAAGGTGAAGTTCTCAGCCTTCACTGGGGTCCTGGCTGCCTGGAGCAGAGTCACCTGCAGGGGACAGCATGGAGATGATTAACTTAGAGCTGTTTATAGAGAGAGTTTGGCCAACTCAAATCATGTGCGCCATGTTATAACCCCTCGATCAGGCCAGACCTGTGGGACGTCAAAGTAAAAAAAATAATTCCATAATAATAATTGCAATTATGATTTCAGAAAACATGAAACAATCCCTAAAGAAATAAAACTACATCTGTTTGCATACATCTGCCAGACAGTGTTTCTATTAAGGGGGACAATTATTTATTATTGTTGTTGTTGTGTCAATAATAATAAATAACATGTAGCACATGTAGAAATGTAAACTCTTATCTTGTTACCAGAGCTGAGGTGGAGGCATCCTCTATGACCACAGTGGCCTGAGACAGTGAGGACTTGGACACCTGTATGGCCTGCCCCCCTGAAGCCTGTGCCAGGTCCTGGTACAGCTTAGCATCAGCCTCTGGCAGGGCCCTGGACACAGGGCTCAGAGAACGTGGGTGGTGGTGTCCTGAGCGTGAGGCATCGGTCAACATGAAGGTGACCTGTGGGGGAAAATGTTTACCAGTTTGTAACAATCAGAAAGGAGAAAAAAATGCCAAGGGCAATTCCATGAAAAAGTAATCATTTGTAATGTTCATACTGCTACACTGATAAAATTACATGTCTTTTTATGCTGTAAATGAAAATTTGTGGATTGTCTGTGTTCAGCTGTAGAGGTTACATGAAAAAGATATACAAAATAATTCAATAATTCCTAACTTGATACATGTGTGTGATGCATTCTGGCTTTCATATTCCCATCCCATTGGTTCTTTTGGGGGGTTTCAACCAAGAATCAAGTTGAAGAACCCATGAAAAGCCACAAGGCGAGGTCAGTCCGTGCACATTCACCTTTGACTTTGTGCACTCTATGAGTGCCCTCACAGTGCTCATCAGCACAGCGTCTTTGGCAGGGGCATCCGTGAACACGAAGATGTCAGAGGAAGGGGGCGCGGCAGTTAGCGCCAGCTGTTCATTGGACAACAACAGTTAACCCATTACATTTCCCCTATGGTTAGACAAAGGATATTTGACAATGACAAACAATCTGCACAATATTTACACAATAACCTTACATTTCACACAAACACATAACTTTGATGGATAGATAGTGTTTACAATAGCTGCTATTCCATTATGTGGAGTGGTTTAGATACATTAGTGATAGCATTTAGTGATTCTCTGAGGTTAGTGTACAGACACATCCATACCAGAAGTCCTGACAAACACATTTCAGGAACATCTCCTCCACCTTCTGCATTGAGCATGTTAATCGCCTGTTTGAAAACATCAGCATCAGTTGTCCTAATGAGGGGACCAAAGCCTATCAACACAAATACAAGAAATTAGTGACAAAAAATAGCTCATGGCCACAGTTGTGGTTCTACCATCTCTCCTTATTCTGAGGGACCTGGCCTGACCTGGGTCATTGAATGGGACCAAGATGTACTCTGACGGTTCCTGTGGTGTGTCACGTCTGAGGTCAATGATGGAGAATGAGACCCGCTTGGCTTCGTCAATGTCATTTGCCATGCTGCCAGTGGTGTCAATAACAAAACAGAGCACAGACGACTGGGACATTCCCACCAACCTGCGATAAAAAGAGAGAGAGAGAGAGGGAGAGAGGGAGAAAGAGAGAGGGGGAGGGAGGGAGAGAGAGAGAGAGAGAAAGAGACAGAGAGCGTTTCTCATCCACATGCTCTTAATGTACATTTATGCGTTTAGAAAATATGCGTTTATCCAAAGTGACTTACAAAACCTCAAACCTCAAAACCTGAAAGCCCAAGTAAAGGTCCGTGAACACCAACTGTGGATTGTTGTCCTTTCAAACTGAGTCCTTTCAAACTGAGGACGAAATATTGACATGCATTTTTCCCACATTCACATTTGAATGCTGCAGTGTGTGTGGTGTCCACCGACCTTAAAAATAGCACTAGCAAACCAAAGGAGTCTGCCAGAGGTTGCGCAGAAGTTTAATCAAGTGCACAAGAAGATGCAGCAGAGGGGGGCAGAATGAGCAGAAAAAGAGAGGAAAAGAATTGCACTGTAACTAAGGCATTTTATCAACTAGTCAACCAACCAGTCTTACCGCAGGAAGTCCTCGTCACCAGTTGCTAGTCGGATGTCCTCCAGCATCTCCATGGTGGCGTTAATGGCCACCTCTGCTGCCTTCAGGTGCAAGTACCCATGGCTTTCTGAGGCCTCATCCTTGTTGATACCACCAGTTGGATCCTGCTGACTGGTCCTGTCAAAGGAACCACCATGACTGCACTTGCCTGCAACGAGGTGAGTGCATGTGAACATTAGAATTCAGCCTAAACCCTAAGCCCTGACATCTCAAAGACTTACTGTAACTAGTATGAACAGACTTCAAGATTGGCTGATTCATCTCAGTTAAATCTTTAAGAGTTTGCTATTTGGTCTATGTTGGTCTAGGTTGCAAATTCTTTCGTTCTCCTTCTTAACCAACAGCACTTTGCAAACTTGTACGACCAGGCTATGATTTGAATAACTACAAACGATTTCTTTAAGTCTTTAAGAGTTCATGTTAGGGAGGACATCATTAGGATTCAGTCACTGGACTCTCTTCCAGAGCACTTAAAGACAAAGACCATGGCCCAGTCTCAATGCCCACTCATAGCTTTGTAAACTCATTCACTCAACAGCGTGAGTCAGCTAGGTCTGTGAAGGATCAAGGCTTAGGTCTTATGGAGGACATTGAAACTCAGCCCATGTTGGTCTTGAAGCACAGCAGTGCATCTTTGAAAAGTAAAAAAAAGTCTGTTCATGGCTACCTGCTGGCTTGGCCGAGGAGAAGAGGCTGAAGTAGCCTGAAGTGAGTTTCTTATCCTGGAGAATCTCAGGTAGGAGGTTATCAGTGCAGTTCCCGCCTATGCAGTTCCTACAGGTGGCTGTTTTAGGACCTGGAAAACAAATATTACAGGTGCTGAGTGTTTTGGGCGCGATGAGAGAGAGAGTGTGAGTGAGTGTATACATTGTGTAATGTTTTTATAGGAATCTCTGCTTGCCAGCTAATGTGGAGGAAAAAAAAAATTGTAACCTGAATAGTTGACAGGTCAGCGCAGCTGCCCCAGTGGAATAGCACCTTCATACCTCCAACTACTTATATTAGGCTTACAATGTTTTTGAGATTTTGACAGGTGTGTAGGTGTTGTGATGAGAAGCACGCACACACACACACACACACACACACACACACACGCACACACACCTGCCAGATTATCTAAAGGCATATCTGGCCTGATCAAGTTGGAGAATGGCACCATGTTCCCCATTTCTATCCAGTTGCTGTGGCTGTAGAAGTCCTGCACAAAAGGAGACATTAGGGACACTATTTAGTGTTAACCTTCAAGTGGAAAAGGTGTCCATGTGTCCTTGTATCTGTCACAGACCCTAGAGAGGAGTTGAAACATGTCAATCTGTTTACATGGCCCATGTCAATCTGTTTACATGTGTGCATAAAGAGTGAGCTTTTGCTAACAGGTCAAGCCAAGACTGTGCCTCCTGAAAGTCGAAACTCACTTTTCTACTGCAAAGCAATGTTCTTTTTCCTACAATACTTAAGTACCAATACTTGCCTCTTACACAGGATAGATATTTGGTGAGCTAATATTGGATTTGTGTGTAATTTGTACTCAAATGGGCATGTTAGATCAGATACGCTTCCTATTCAGGTGACAGGTGCACAGACGAAGCAAGTCTGAGAGTTATGTATGGTACCTCATAGCCTTGTTATGCAAGTTGCTACAAAGAACTTGAGCTACTGGTGGCAGAAAACTTAAGTGTGCAAAGTCATCTACAAAGTAGCCCTACATGACCAATGTATCTGTAATGGAGCACTTTGGTGGAACCAATTGACTTTTATATGTAGGATTTGAAACCTCCCAACAAACACCACTCAGTCAAGCAACAATCCGACCTACAAATAACTACTCAAGTGTAAGAATATAAGAATGAACACACACACACACACACACACAGAGACACAGTGCAGTGTGTGATAGGCAACACCCAAACTAAACGTGGCAGAGGCGAAGGTCCTGCACACAAGGAGACATGATGGATGTGTTAACCTTAAAGCGAAACAGGCGTCCATGTGTCCTTGTATCTGTCACAGACCCAAGGGAGGAGTTGAAACATGTCAATCTGTTTACATGGCCCATGTCAATCTGTTTACATGTGTGCATAAAGAGTGAGTCTTTGCTAACAGGTCAAGCCAAGGGTGTACCTCCCGAAAGTCAAAACCCAGTTTTTTACAGTATGCAAAGCATGTTCTTTTTCTTACATGGTATGTATGGTACTTTTACCAAAACCTGTCTCTTACACAGAAGAGATGTTTGGTGAGCTAATACTGTATTTGTATTTGTTAGATCAGATATGCCTCCTGTTCAGGTGACAGGTTTACAGATGAACCAAGTCTGAGAGTTAAGAACCCTACCCATAAGTTTTGTGTTGGCAACTACCAAGAACTTGAGCTATGGACTGCAGAAAACTAGGTGTGCAAAGACACAAGTTATCCACCCAGTGGGACTATATAGTAAATATGCCAATTAATGGAGCACCAAACTGAAATTTATAGGTAGGGTTTGAAAATCTCCCTCAAGTTAAGGCTGACAAAAAACTCAAACACTCAACACAACAAAATCCTCTCAGTCAAGCAGCAATCGCACCTAAAAACAACTACTCAAGCATGTAGGCACAATTGCGTCTGCACACACGCACACACACACAAACCTGCAGTGTGTGACAGGCAGCACCCAGACTAATCCTGGCAGAGGCAAAGCTCCTGTGTTTGACGGCGGCCTTGACGGCGACCACTGCCTGAGCCACCAGCTCTCTCCCTGCAACGAAGGTCTCGTCGTCAAAGTGGTGCGGGGCACTCAGAGCCCAAAGGACGTCCACAGCCGCGTTGCTCAGGAAGGTCTTGGTCACGGCTGACTGGAAGGCCAGGGTCGACAGGAAGGAGGACTCCCCAGAGAAGCATGCCCGCTGCAGGCTGTACGCTGTCAGTTCATCATTAATCTCATAAGACGGCAGTAAATGAGGGAGAACAGTGAAGAACAAAACAAGATGATTAATGAAGAACTAAAGATAATAAGAACACAGAATTAACTGTCTGTTGGACTCATAACTGTCTTGTTATGCTACATGAAGCATAACACTACACAAGGCTGTCTTTAGTCTTTAGAAGTGAGTCAAACTAATAATTACTCACTAAGGATCTACTTGTTGCTTGTAAAATGTTTCATCACACTTATTGGACTATAGCCCATCAAATATTTAGGGCTCAAAACAGTGAAAGTTTGCCACTTTGAAACAGCCGCTTTTTAAATGCCACCTATACTTTAGACCCTAGTCTTTTGTTTTACCTGGGACATATTACATTGCCTGAATGTCAATATCCCCTTCAGACAACTATGAAGTCGACTGGCGACGTCTTTGATGTTTAGGGCTTAGAGGGAGGCATTGAGTTATAGTCACTGATTGCTGTGTACATATAGGATTATAGACTGGCAATCCTTAGCAACTGTCACTGGTTTGTCTCTTGCTGGATACTCACTGTCAATGTAAAGTCCTGACCCTGAGCAGTGGCCAAAGCGCGACACACTTGGCCAGTCTTGCGATAGATGGCCCTCTGAGTAATGTCTCGGTGAGTGAGAGAGCCACCTCCTGATGAAAACAGTGGCTTGAAGGGTTCAGCGAGTGGACACACAATCAGCACCACCCAGAGCAGAGACGCGTGGGCCGCCACTGGAGAAAACATGATGATAAAACAACTCCTAGGCAAGAGAAGAATTATTTTTCTATTTTTCTATTATTCATTCTCTCACGGTCACACTTCCTCCTTCCTCCGCATTGCTCACTCTCTCTCGAACATACAATATGTTACCATGGAAAAATGTCAACACACCAATTTGGTTGCTGTGTTCTTCTATATGTTCTGTTCTGTTATATATAACAGGACAGAACATATAATCTATATGTTCTATATATAATTTATGTGTTCTGTTCTGTTACATAGACTACATTGTGCTTTCTTAGTACATAGCCACTAGTTATGAAGATTACAGTTCAGGGCTCAAACACAGGGCTCAAAATTAGCACCAGCCAAATTCTGGCAAAACATGAAAAAGACTGGTCAGTCAGTTGCAGATTTTTGAATGGCTAGTAAATTTAAACAGTTATCTGCCAACGGTCGATAGATTGATTTTCAAAAACTGGTTTTGAGCATTGTTGAAATATCATAACCGTTCCATTCAAAACCACTGAAAGAAAACACAGTGGGGTTTGTTTGCCCAACACCATAGTTGCTAACAAGCTGGTGGTTGGGAGTAAATAAGTGCATTGCAACCACCAAAGATGTTAACTTAATTAGCAGCATAGTGTTGAGAAATGGCAAGTGGTACAACATGCTGGCATCTGATTGTCAACTCAACACAGCTGTATTTGAGATTAATGGAGACTCAATGGAGCCAAAGCTATGGACTGTATAGCACTCACTGACATACAATAAGCAAAGGTGTGTGCTCAGACAGTTCTTGTGTGTCTGATTACAGAAAGATTGTAGGCCTAATGCTTCTTTTATTCTCCCTGTGCTAGTCACACTGTTCAAACAAAGCTCATATTTCATGTTAAAACCTCACTGAGATGACCCAGGATACCTGCAGGTTCATTACATATTCTTTGATCGGTGCCAAACCTGTGATTCGTTAGTCCTGTTAATGACTTAACATTACACCTTCAATATGGCCCAATTAGAATTACATTTCTTAAAATGTAAATAAAACAAAACACATTTCTGTAAAGTTAATCCATTGAACAATCTTTAAAAAAGTCAGGAAGATTTCCTACCTGTATGCAGGTAATGACAGGCCTGGAAGTGTTCACTTGCTTTTTTTCCACCTGCTTGAGAGAATCGCTGGTATTTATGTTGACATCCACTCCTCCCTCGCTTGACTCACCCGCTGTCTCTCGACCTCCCCCAGAGACACTGGAGCCAAAGTGTGAGGGAAATCCCATGTTTCTTTGTGTGTGTGTAGGTGTTTGTGTTTCAAATGCCTTGACTCACTCTTGAGTCCAACCAAAAGTTAAAAATCTGGGACAAATCTACTCACCTGCACCCCCAGACCTGGACCAATCAAGGGTCTTATCAAAGTCAGGTGTGTTTGTCCAGAGGGTGCAGAATGATTCAAACTTTCATTGTGAATTCTGACTGAAAAGCTTTGGAATTCAAATATTGAATTTGTTCACTGGAGAAAGTGTTTTCTGTGAAGGGTTTATAGACAGTTAATCGAGCTGCTTATGAGGGCTTCTGACAAATTGATTACTTTGACATGCACTTCAGTATCCCGAATATGAGGCTTATCCCGGTTTTGATAATGATAACGTGTTTACATGAATGCAGAGAATTGGGGTTATTAATATCCCTGTACATGATAAATACTAATATTAGGGTTGCTGATTATAGTGATTTTCTTAGCGGTGTTTTTACTAAGGATTCTAAAGAGCGCCGCTTGATTGTCTTGACGCTTATCAGTATTCCATTTCGCACGTCGCGCTCTAGAATTTTTCTCCGCAACTGTCAAAAATCAGGATAAGGTTACAATATCCTGGCTCATTCGGGATACTTAAATAAATGTAAACGTAGACAGTGACGCTTCTCAACCACTACAGTTGTCTGAAACGCACAGATGACTATTCGTTTACTTTATTATCATTCTAATGAAATATATATATATATATTGATGTATGGCCATATGTTTTGCCTACGCAGGCGCGTGTTTCTTTTCCTTATATTTGTTTAATGGTCGTAGAATGAATTGCTCAGGGTTTCATCTTGCACAGGGTTTTAAGGTGGCATTACATGAAATGGTTTGCTAAATTACACAGCTACTTGAATGTCGTGATATTTTATTATTGTGTTTGTTAAAATTGTATTTATGTCATTGTTTTTTCAGTTACAATTGCCCTTTGTTAAGCACTTTGGTCAACCACATATTGTTTAATATTGTGTGCAATATAAAACAAAACTGACAATGAGAGTTTTTATTAGCTCTGGTGAAGTTGCCTTGATAAATGTTTTTAAAATCTCAGCTAAAAGAACTTTAGATTAGGAATTTTATTCACAAAACACAGAGGACTGCATTGTGCCAAGGCACTGATTACCCTTGTGACTATTGACTAAAATAATTTAGCTGAATTGAAGTGACAACATGCAAATAGTTCAAGAGACCTCAGAAATGAGGTCCAGCAGATAGATAGATAGATAGATAGATAGATAGATAGATAGATAGATAGATAGATAGATAGATGTGCCGTATGTGTCAATGAGTGAGGGAACAAGAGAAAGAACAAGTGACCGAATAAGTACATTTCTCATTAGAGATAACACTTTTTATTCAATTTATTCAGTGTGATTGTTCATGATATGAGTAATCATGAAGAACCAGTGATATTGTAGTAAGCATTACACTTCTGTGTGTATGTGTGTGAATGGGTGACTAATTGTTTCCGTTAAATGTCATATTGTTTGACTTACTGTTGTCCTGAGCTCTATAGTTCTATTGTTCTGCTGAATACTATTGCTCAATGTGAGGCATACATCACCACAGTGGCTGTGTTGACTGGGACGCCTAAAGTCAACTTGAAATGCTGCTCCCATCTTGACCTGCACAACTAATATGACAGAATGTGGCTATTCTGAAACTGCATGGCATACATTCTACCATCAATTACTCATTTCCGGTCGTATTAGGAACCTCCTTGTGTGGGTGTATGGAAGGAGCCTTGATTTCAAAGAGACTGAATGTTAGCAATAGTATGGTTTGATGTTGAAAGCCCTGCGCACTTCCACAAAGCAAACTGGACAGTGTATATGTTACTCTATGGGAGTACAACATTTGGACAAACAATGCTGAAAACAATGTTAAAATACTCCTATAGAGTAACATATATACACTGTAACGCAGCGACAGAGATGTCTACACAGCAAATAAGGAAGTGTATATGTTACTCTATCATGTACATTTTACACTGTTTTCAGAGTTTATATTTGTTCATATGTTGTACTCCTATAGAGTAACATATACGCTGCCCAATTTGCTGTGCACTCGATTATCATCTCCCTGCAGTGCTAGTCTGGATTTGATCCCACTGAGATTGTTGACTCAGAAGGTATTTTAACCTGTCCTGTATCAGTCAAAGTAAGCTATAACTCAAGGGCTGATCCAATCTGTTAAACTTAAACATCTCCAGAAAGCAATCAAATCTCACTACCGAATGTCCACACCCTCTGTACAAAACAAAGTGGAGAACAAGGGGCTGGTTTTATTATTAGCAGGCTAGGTATGATAAGGATGCATGGGAGAGTTTATTTGTAGCAGCTGTTGAAGCATTTCTTCTGTGTGTTTGAAATGGTTTTGTGTTCAATCCTTCATAAAGAGATACAAAGGTCACTTGAGGTCTACTGTACACTATAACTGGCAGGGGGAGTATTCAAACAGATCAAGGTCAAGACGTCAATGTTAACATCCCCAAGGGATATTACAATCAGTGTATGGAGACACACAACAAGGAAAGGTAAAACATGCATACTAGAAATAAATATCAATAAAACCCATAAAGCATAAATATGAAAACATAAATAAATGTAAATACACAGATGTTTCAAATCAAATAGAAGACTGACTGAACGTGTCTGTACTTGCAGATATTGGGATAAGAGGTGGATATTGTTACATAAACAAAAGTGATGTAAACTTTTATTTATGTGACAATATCCACTTATTTTGTAAACTGTTGTAAACAAATAAATAAAAAATATATGATGAACATATAATCCTTGATTGATATCTTCCAGCCCGTCCTGTAAGAGGGTTACAGATGATTGAGAATGCATCTGAACGTCTGTTTTTCAAACAGTAGAGTAGAGTAGAGTTACTTTATTGATCCTGAAGGAAATTAAGGTGTCCAGCAGAATACACATAATACACATAATGCACAATGCAAAAACAGATTAAACATATTGCACACATCTGCATTCATACAACATTCATTGAAAAAAAAAAAAAGTAGTATAGTCACCACCAGGGACAGCATATGAGTGTGAGTGTGGGATCAAGCAGTCCAGTCCATTATGCTCAGCTCTTTCTGTGCTCTTATACAGCTGTATGGCCCTGGCCTATGGACCTCCGCAGCCTGTCTGTCCTACAGGAGAGGGACCGGAGTCTGTTGCTGATCAAACTCCTCTGATTGATGAAGATGGTGTGTAGGGGTGGCGGTCATTGTCCAGTATAGAGTGTAGCCTTCTCAGGGTCCTCCTATGGGCTATTGTAGTTAGAGACTCCAGGTCCATGCCCACCACAGACCCTGCTTTCCTCACCAGTCTGTCCAGACGTCCAATGTCTCTCTTCCTAGTGCTACCACCCCAACATACCACAGCATAGAAGAGCACACTGGCCATAACAGACTGGTAGAACATCAGCAGGAGTCTGTTGCAGACACTGAAAGACCTCAGCCTCCTGAGGAAGTAGAGCCTGCTCTGTCCTTTCCTGTAGAGTGTGTCTGAATTAGTAGACCAGTCCAGTTTATTGTTGAGGTGGACCCCCAAGTACTTGTAAGTGCAGACTGTCTCGACATTCTCCCCATCAATCGTGACAGGCAGCAGCGGCGGGGCAGTTCTCCTGAAGTCCACCACCATTTCCTTGGTTTTGGTGGTGTTCAGCTGCAGCTGATTAGCCTGGCACCACCCAACAAAGTCCTCCACAAGGCACCTCTACTCCCCCTCCTGTCCATCCCTGATACACCCCACGATTGCAGTGTCGTCAGAGAACTTCTGCATGTCTCTGAGTTGTAGCTGAAATTAGTGGTGTACAGGGTAAACAGTACAGGGGAGAGCACAGTTCCCTGCGGCGCACCTGTGCTGCTGACCACAACCTCTGATGTAAGATCCCCAAGTCTGACAAACTGGGGCCGTTCCATGAGGTAGTCCGTGATCCAGGTCACCAGGCCAGGCTCCACTCCCATCGGCAGCAGTTTGTCTCTCAACAGGAGTGGCTGAATGGTATTAAAAGCACTGGAGAAATCAAAAAACATGATTCTCACAGCACTGCCTCCTTTGTCCAGGTGAGAGTGCACTCTGGATACAGGATAGCATCCTCTACTCCTACATTCTCTTGGTAGACAAACTGCAGGGGGTCCAGTGTGTGGCAGACCTGAGGTTTGAGTAGATTGAGCAGCAGTACATGTTCAAAGGTCTTCATTAGGTGTGAGGTGAGGTGTAGTCATTGAGTTCTTTTTATACATTAACATTTAGCAGACGCTTTTATCCAAAGCAACTTACAACTCATCAACTATCAAGTGTTCAGGGCCAGTCTCCCCTAGAGGGTTAAGTGCCTTGCTGAACAGCACATCGGTGACAGCTGGGATTGGAACCGACAACTTTTCAGGCTACTTGCACGCTACCCAGGTTCCTTAACCACTACGCTACCACCGCTCTTTTGGGTGCGCTTTCTTGGGGATAGGTATCAGGCAAGAGGTTTTCCACAGTGTCGGGACATTGCCCATCTGCATCTGCAGCCTTTTCATTGAGCTCACATCAAGTTCAAATCACCAATTTTGGCCTCCAGGGCAATTGATGGATCTGCTCCCATCTCCCTGAACACCCTCTTAAAGTCATATGTTACCCCTCGGCTACACTTGAACTTGTACCTAAACGGACTTAACTCCAGTATACACATAATTTACTTGTTATAAGACCTACAGTGGCAGCAGTGCAGAAATCTTCTGTCATCTTCATTTAGTTCCCAGTATACATAGCAATATTTGTTTATTATTTTTTGTTTGTCTTTTGCAGATTCTTTCTGTGAAAGACCATCATCTCCTGCCAATTTCCTGTTAGCAAGTCACACTCTTAGTAAGGTTTTTAATTGCATTGTAGCTTGAATGTTATTCCTCTTTTTGTAAGTCGCTTTAGATAAAAGCATCTTCTAAATGCATAAATGTAAATGTAAATGCAGTAACTGAATGGGACACTCACTCTCAGTTTAATTTTCCTATGCTTCATTCAGTTATTGTTAGCTGCCACTTTGTGCATGTTGTATCAAATGCTTTTGTTGTTTCAAATGTTTTCTACATACAGCACTGGGTGTCCTCAGACAACGGAGCTATGGATTCAATCACACCATATTTCTCCTTTAAGTAACATGAGTGAAAGAGCTTCATAATTGGCTGATTTATGCCAGTTCAAGTCTTTTAGGGTGAAGGGCACAAGGGATTTAGCCCTTGACTACCCTCAACAAGCATCTCTGTCACTAGAGGTCAGTATACTGCTTGGCACTGGCAGGGCAGATGACTGGGGCACAGACAGGATATGTGTGATACTTAAGAGATGCACCAATATCCCAACAGAAAGACAGACACACACACACACACACACACACACACACACACACACACACTCACAGTTAGCAATTACCTTAAGCCTAAATCTGCATACAAGCCTTTTCATCTGGATGAAGCCTTCATAAGTTTTCTGTATCAGGCCACATTCACATCAGAAGAGGGTTTCAGTTTAAACATCCTAACTCAATCAATCTGTGTCATATTTGTGTTAGCTTACAGCTTTGGCTCAGGTGAGTTTTCGAGTACTTATATGAAATTCATTTTAGTAAGTCTAGACCACCCCCACCCCCCGCTCAGTGCTCATGTAAGCTGTGGACTATGCAAGGGAAGTGCATCATAAGGGCATGAAGTTCATCAAGCAAACCACAGCACAGACAGGCTCAAACCACTGCATGCAATAAGCTGCATCATGCAGCAACATGCTGAAAGTAGACCCTTCTGTAGCATCACTGTTGTGCCACTGCAGTACTCAGACCCTCCCCACACACATCACTGATGTGTGCACAGCTACATTCAAAGTAATAAATAGTATAAAGTAATTAACAATATAAAGTTACTAAATCTGAGAGTTGATGCTTGTCCTTGGAGTTGTGTTGCGTTTTGTTTTGCAGTGTCATGTATCAACCCATTTGTTGCCAGACCTTATTTTTTCCTCAATCAGCTTAGATTCACTGTATTGTATTTTTCAGCAACCCTGAAAATGATCAGTCCTAAACGTTGCATTCATCAGAATAATTGCATTCACTATACCAAAATACTTACCCCAGCATTGACATTTCATGCAACCCCAGTGCCTCTGTCTACAGCATAATGTAGGTGGGCCCTGCAGGCAGCAGCAGTGGGTTCACACATGGTTTAACACGCACATCCTCCTGTTCCGTGGAAGTAAGTACATCTCATCTCTTCAAAATCATAGTCTATGTAGCATTATTACTTGTATGCAGAGAGCCCACGTTATATTTAAAGGACGATGATTACTTTTATTGATATCTGACATGAAAACCATTTTTGGTGGTTTCTGTGGACAATTTTAGGTGCAATATTGGTTACTGTTACGATGAGGGCCCACATTCTAATGCTGATCATGGTGACTTCAACAATGGTCTGTATATCCAGTACAAAGTGTTTTTTATCATGAATTTTGTTAAATACTGTACAGCCATTCTCACCTTGTCATTAAAAATTACACTATTCTACTATACAGTGTACTATTTTACAGTGTACTATACAATACTATACTATTTATATTTTGAAGGGTTATCGGGTGCCATCCTTGTCCAAGACACTCCCCTTAGATATGGCACCCAACTCTGTTGATGACGCCTACACCACCTGCTCAAAGGAAATGTCCAAGATGGTATCCAAATATCTTGACAATGAGAAGAACTCAAATGCTGATTTCAAAAAAGCCTGGGACACAGCACAGAAAAAAAACAAAATCAAAAACCCAGGACATGGACTGACTGAAAACCATGTGATTGCCATCCGAGTGTATGTAAGTGGTCAACCCAAGATCTATGACAAGTTTAATGCAGCTGTGCGCACCGGCAAGAATGTTTACAAAACTACTTACAACTACCATGCTCTTCATTTCCTGCTGACTGATGCACTCAAGCACCTGAAAGAGGACCAGGGGAAGTGTGAAACCACCTACCGTGGAACTGACCAGGACTTCACCACCAAAAATGTTGTTAACAAGGAGATACGATTCGGAAGCTTCACATCCAGCTCTCGCAAATGTGACGCTTCCACCAAGTTTGGCAAGAAGTCCTGCTTTCTGATCAGAACCTGTCATGGAGCATTTCTGGGAAACTACTCCCATTTGCCTGGCGAGGAAGAAGTGCTGATCCCACCATATGAGAAATTTAAAGTTGTGAGTGTGAAGAAGAATCAGTGGTGTGATGTAGTGTATGCACTGAACAGCACTGGCACCACTAGTAATTTGGATTGTGCGCTAATGTAGCACACTGTTGGTCAATGTGATGCGTCCATTCTCAACTCTATAGAAACACTGGCCTGATGATCTGGTGATGTACTGTATCATTTTAATACAGAGCTTTGAAAATTAAGTATGTTGTCTATCTTGTAAAATAAAACAAAGAAATTTAATTAAATAAAAAATTGTTTCTTAAGCATGACTATTCTCATATTTACCTGGATGTTTCACTAGTCATTAGTATTTTTTTTCTTTCTTTCTTTTTTTTGGTGGTGGTGGTTGTGCGAATAAATACTTGACACCATGCTTAACTGAAGAAAACCACAGCTTTGTCATCTCTCTACTGCAGAAACCACATTGAAATCTACAAAACATACTTTCTCTTTTACTACTGTACAGAACCCTTCATTCATTTCATATTTCTGAAGTCCAAACCTTTTACCTGAAGCCTGAATTGGTGCACAAGAAGCTGCTTGCAGTGGATTATGTTTCTGTGACTCCAGTCTTCAGGTAATCCTGAAATGCATTGAAACATGATTAGTCTTATTTGCCTAAATTTCAAGGTGCAGCAATGTTGAATGAAATGGCATTTGTTTATGTTTGTGCCAAGAATTTAATTTCTCAGTTTTTCTTTTTTGTTCAGCACAAACTTCATTAGGCTATTTGAACCAAGTACCACACAAAACATACTAGAGAGGCATACATAATAACCTTTACACATTATGTTATAAGGCCATTATAGGCAGACTCCCATGTTTACATTTCTGAATTTCTTTCTTTTAAACAGATCATTTATGGCACTTCACTGAATGTGCCTCAAGCCCAGACAAAGTTGTCCAAAACGTCTTTCATTTCTGCTGAACCATTTACTTGGAATGACTCAAATTGTAGTGTCTAATTTCCTTAAATGAGTTTAAAGGTTATGTTAAAACCACAGAACACAAGTCCACCCATACTTGTAGATGCTTTAATTAGCAGCACTTTCCGTTATATTAGCACTCAAATGCACTTTGAGAGGGAATGCCTTTGTCTCTTTGTGTTTGTTTTGTGATTGTTAAATCTTTATTTGGAACAATTTCTTCTGCTGTCTTGGCCAGGTCTCTCTCTAAAAAATGTATGCCTCAATGAGACAATAATCTGGTTAAAGAAATGTTATAATGAAGTAATTAACTGACTAGCTACTTAACTGTCTATGATGGTTATACTTGAGTTGCTGTTTGAGTCAGATAAATGGTGAGAAGTGTCTGTTCCTACAAACAGGTCAATTGATTTGCAAACCAAATCAATCATGTTACTAGTAATCTGCAAGTGGCTAAAACCACAATCGAGCTTCATTACATTTAGATTTACATTTATGCATTTAGTTTACAAAGGAGGATAACATTCAGGCTACAGCACAATGAAAAACTAACAAAGAGTGCATTTTGCCAACATACACTTTGCTGTATTTTAAGTTAAGTTTCAATCCTGTGAAAGCAGTATGCCACATGCCACTGCACTGTATCATCTAAAGGGATCTATTGTCATACTGCAGTCATTTGGCAGTCATACCATACATTATCTGTCTGAAGGCCGCAGCCTTAGCTGCGGTGCAAGGAACAGACAGTTATTTAGAGGGCAAGTGCAATAGGCTATGTGGTCATGCTGAAACTTTAAGGACCTCTGTGTATGAATCTTGGCTCAAAACATTTGAAAAAGCATCTAATCTTGTTGTGTATATCATTTGCTCTGTGTTGTCTGTATAGCCACAAAATCGGCTTTGTCTATGTTTCTGACGATTTTCATCCTATCACTGCATCGCGCCTCAAGAGGTGCTGAATCAGCAAATCAGGGGCTAAATAAAAGCACTAATGTAATATAGTGTCATATATAATATCAATCCAGTTCTATCTATAGATATTCCATGCGCTGCAACATTTTTAGAGAAACAGCTATTTCATTCCTTCATCTGTTCAGTTTATGCAACTGTTCAAGCAGAGAGCTAAGCAGAGAATATATCTCTAAACCTGTAAAATGTATAATGAGCTATCTATGACATGGTGGTAAACATCTACTAGTAAAACACAAAGCAGAAGATGACAAAAATGTTCCAGTTGAAATGACTCAAGCCTCTGGTAAATAAATAACAACAAAACCAGCAAAGACAGGCAAGTGCCCAGAAGATTAAAAGGTCTGCCTAGCTGTCTCTGTTAATTTCTACGTCAAACATGAAACTCTAAATAGCTGAGTCACTGTTAAGGTCTGCCTAGCTGTCTCTGTTAATTTCTATGTCAAACAAAAAAGTCTAAATAGCTAAGTCACTGTTAAGGTCTGCCTGGCTGTCTCTGTTAATTTCTACGTCAAATATAAAACTCGAAATAGCTGAGTGACTGTTAAGGTCTGCCTAGCTGTCTCTGCTCAAGTCTCTGCTAAGTCAAACATAAAACCTTAAATGGCTGACTCATTGTTAAGGTTCCCCCAACATTTGCCACTTAAAGCTGTTAAACTGAAGAAACACAGGAAAGAGATGATTCATCATGTCTGCCATAGTTGACTGTGCTCTACTTCAGCGTGGCCTTGGCCTGTCTCACCTCATTCCCTTCTGCCTGCTGTCATCCCTCTTAGGGCCCTAACCTCAGTATCCCTGTCTTGCTCAGCTCTCTACAGCATAGAGCTGCTCTCAGGAAAGAGATGTTGCTAAACATGCGTTTGTTAACTCTTCCTCCCATTTGAAGATGCTGAACTCTTACCTAGTTAGTTGTGGAGATATGCACTTCCTGTATGCTTTTTTTACTGTATGTGTCAGTGGTACATTGCAGTCAGACATCAGACATCCATTCTGTGCGTGTAAGTACATCTCATTTAAGAAAAGAAATCAGTCTATTTATTTGTCTGGTTATATTCATGTAACTATTATTATTGTCATTATTGTTGTTGTTGTGGTGATGTTATCTATATTATCCAGACTGATTTTCATTAAATTAAAATTACTTTTTTCATTAAATTAAAATTACAATTTCTGCTGAAATATTTAGGGACATTGGCTACTTTTACAATGAAAGTCTACATTCTTATAGTGATCGTGGTGAACAATGGTATGTAAAATAAATTAAGCCACTGACTTTCAATTGCCATATATGTGTACATGTATATACTACACAAAAATTTTATATATTTTACTACACTATGCTATATTTTGAAAGGTTATAGGGTGCCATTGCTGCCCATGGCACTCCCCTTAGATATGGCACTCGACTCTGTTGATGACGCTTACACCAGCTGCTCAAAGGAAATGTCCAAGATGGTATCCAAATATCTTGACAATGAGAAGAACTCAAATGCTGATTTCAAAAAAGCCTGGGACACAGCACAGAAAAAAAACAAAATCAAAAACCCAGGACATGGACTGACTGAAAACCATGTGATTGCCATCCGAGTGTATGTAAGTGGTCAACCCAAGATCTATGACAAGTTTAATGCAGCTGTGCGCACCGGCAAGAATGTTTACAAAACTACTTTCAACTACCATGCTCTTCATTTCCTGCTGACTGATGCACTCAAGCACCTGAAAGAGGACCAGGGGAAGTGTGAAACCACCTACCGTGGAACTGACCAGGACTTCACCACCGAAAATGTTGTTAACAAGGAGATACGATTCGGAAGCTTCACATCCAGCTCTCGCAAATGTGACGCTTCCACCAAGTTTGGCAAGAAGTCCTGCTTTCAAATCAAGACCTGCTATGGTGCAGCTCTGGGAAACTACTCCCATTTGCCTGGCGAGGAAGAAGTGTTGATCCCCCCCTATGAAGTATTTAACATAGAGAGTGTTGAGAAAAAGAGTAAGAATAAAGATCTGTGGTGTGATGTAGTGTACACTCTGAAAAGCAAGGGTAAACAAAGCTATTTGGATTGTGCACTAGTGCGCTAATGCAGGTCAACTAGTTGTAGCCTACTGCTAAAACCCAACATTTGTAATTGATGTTTCTCACTAGGTGGCAATACACCTTGTGTGAGTGGTTGAGAGGTCGTTTTATACCGCTCCTTGGAACCAATAAATTTTTTGTCAAATTGGGCACTACAGTTTGCAATTTTTGAGAAATCTGTGAAATACTACACTTTTATTTGTTGCCTAAATGTAAATGGATACTGTAGTGGCAAACAACCAGACGCAAACGCATCACATTAAAAATTGGTAATAAACAGTTTTTGTTTCACTGCTAGCTGATATTTTTGACACAAAGTAAACAAGAATTCAGGGAGGATTTGGATTTGCAGTGATTATGGATTGTTTATTTCCACCCGTGAAATTGCTTTATGCCAGCAGACAAATGCTGTATATATTGTTTCATGTTTTATTTTTTATATGTGTATATATACGTATACATATATGCCCATATCCAAATGCACTTTGTGAATACTGTTTTACTGGTAAAAAATATATTTATACATAAGCAAGTACATATGTTATTAGTTATATATGTTAGAAAATCTTCAGAAAGTCATTTCTAATACAGTGTGTTATCAGTAGGATTACAATGTGTTCAGGTACATGTAGTCAACAATGTGGGCTGAAGAAAATGTTTGAGTGCCCTGGTGAAATGTTGGAAGATAAGGGTAACCATCCCCTTCATCAGAATTGGCTGGAGAAATAATATGATTTTAAATAAGCCCCAGGTCGTCATAGACAACATCTGAAGGAGGCTGTCCATGGTGGGGTAGTCTGTGTCTGGTTTGGGAGAGTTTGTGAGGTTTGCTAACCTGGGTAATCTGCGATATTTTGGGGGATTTAATGACTTTACTGTACAAGGCCGAAGGGTCATCCATTGCTCTTTCCTCCATCTCCTCGCTTCTGACATCATCACTCTCAGGCTCATCTGTCCCTCGGTACGCAGCTCTGTGTGGTTCACTGTAGACTGCCTCCTGCTGGTCATGGAGTGGTACAGCAGCCACAGGCACTTTATCGGAAACCTCAGAGTACACTGGCTCAGAGCCAGCGTAGCTATTAGGGTCCAGGGGAGGGCACACACAGTTCACAGGGCTGGAGTACACCGGCTCAGAGCTCTGTCTGAAGATGATGGTGGGAGGGTTGGGGAGCAGCTTGTCTGTCATCATCGGTTGAGGAGCTCTGATGGCATCCAGTGGATCAGCATACACTATTTCTGGTGAGTCGGGGGAATCTTGAGCATTCAACAACATGGGCTTGGAGAAGCTGACAACACTGGCAGGGTCTGTGTAAATGGGCTCGCCAGCATTGACCATCTTAACTGAATCTGACATCATCCTGGAGTTGGAGCTAGAGCTGAAGCTGACAACACTGGCAGGATCTGTGTAAATGGCCTCGCCAGCATTGATGGTCTTAACTGAATCTGACACAATCCTGGAACTGGGGCTAGAGCTTGGGCTGAAGTCATTTAGCACCCCAGCCAGGTTAGCACTGTTGGGAATGCTGGGTAGAGGTGAGTTGGGTCTGCGTTTGACTCCTGCCACAGCACTGGACTTTTGTTCCTGCACTGCTGACTCAATGCGGCTGAAGATGTCGTCTCCCTGTCGGGTCTCAAAGGTGAACGCGCCTGGACCAGACTCACAGCGCCGACCAGCTTCAATTAAGAACATTAGCTAAACAAAGAGACCAACACATCCATCAGGTATGCATACAGGAATATTAGTGACTTCATTGTTTAACAGCAGATTTGTCTCAAAGAGTAAAACAGAAAGATGCAAATAACAAAAGTCCTAAAATTCATAATTCAACAATAAAATTAAATTTCACAGAATATAAACACAGCCAATTTAAATATTACCCTCAATTATTTGGAGATAACAGTGATCACTCACAGACACTGATCACTCTGTTGGTAAGAAGTGAATTACCTGAAAGCTAAGACTTAAGACAGTCCTCAACAAAAATCATCCAAATGCCCTCACATTTGAATCCAACAACATGGCCCCCAAAGCTGACTTTTGAGCACATGCCCTATTGCTGACCTTGTCTCTGCCGTAACGGCGCAGCAGGTTGTACGGCCACTCCAGCACAGTCTTGTGGCTATCCAGCTCTTTGAGCAACAGAGACTCTGGCCCAGCCTGGAGCCAGTATGCCCCCTTCAGGCCACAGCGAGCAGACGCCTCACTCATCTGGATGGTCACTCTGAAATTTGAGACTGAAGAAACAATATGTTGCATACTATTAGTTTCATTCATAGTATTTTATTATTATTAATAATAATAATAATAATAATAATAATAACAAAGTATTTTATACATATAATCCCTCTCTCAAACCCAAGGTTATTTCAAGGGCAGCAAAACACATAGAACATTGTAATTACAGGACAGAGTAGGCAAAGCCAGAGAAGCAGGCAAACATACTAGGGGATATTGATGGCAATAGAGTATAGATAAACACTATTAACATAGACATAAACTGACAGAACAGCACAACAGTATAATATAGTGACAACCTACAATGCAAGGGTTTGTGTGTCATTGCTATGTGCTAATCTTGTAATTACGTGCTTATCATTGTGTCAGAGACTGTACTTGGTGCTCGTCTAAAATGGCAGCAGGATAAAGTGCAGAACTGTGCTAAAGATAGAAGGCCGTAACAGACACTCACTCTCATCCGTGGAAACATAGATTTGATTCTCTTCCATTTGCAGTTCCTGTTTCTGGACACCACTATTCCCAGTATCCATCTGAGAGAGAAAAACAGAGAGAGAGAGAGTGGGAGAGATCATCAGATAACAGTCCGAAGGATAAGAATAGAGATAAGAATAGGGTTCTGAGGCACGATCATCGAAACCAGTTCCAAAGCAACGCATGAGGGGTAGGACATGGTACGTTTGTTTAAGGTGCAGTAAGTTAAGAAGAGAAAAGGGAGTCAAGCCTAGATACTTCGCCAACAGCATGATCAGTAAACAGTCCCTCTCGTAGGTGTACAAAGAATAGAGAAGGGGGATTTCAGCAGGATTGGTAGACAAGGAATGAGTGAGCTCTCAAATTCACCCCTCTCTACTTCAACATACACACACACACACATCTGTACATGTGTGTGAACTCACTGGAAAGGCGATTTGGCACATCTTGTCCACCCAATCAGCACAGCTATCCCTGTCGGCAGCAAACACCAGCCGTCGGTTCACCGTCTCCACGCAGAAGGCGGCCATGTTGTCACCAGGGCAGGCCTCTGCATGCGGTGGCAGCTGCACCACACTCACACAGTCAGCAAGCCGCAGCAGACGCCTCTCTGGCTGCTTGAGGCGCACCACGGACAGTTTATCCCCTCCGCCATCCGCATCGGACATCTCCAACCTCGCCACTCCCCGCCGACTGGAGGGATACAGCACCAGCCACATCCTCCTCCACTTCTACACGTACACACAGAGACAAAGGAGAGGCAAGGCCACACAGAATCTTTTGGTCAGATGTGATGCACTTGAAAAATCACTGGGTATGCACTGTTTGGGAACAACACAACAAGTTTAATTTGTATGTAGTGCATCTTAAGGCACTCAAGGTGCTGTACAGTGGAGGGGACAATACGTACCACCACCAATGTGTAACACCCACCTGGGTGATGCATGGCAGCCAAATGCACCAGAACGCTCACCACACACTAGCTTGAGTGAGGGATGAATAAGCCAATTACACTGGTGTATGATTAATCAAACAACCTGCTATGTACTATTTTGGAAAGCGGAAGCTTTTTTTGGAAAGCGAAACTCTCTTTCTCTTACTGTTTGGGTTGGACTTATTGCCTATTTCTAAAAGAACTGAACCCCCACCTAAAATACTGACCTGTACCAATCTGCAGGGAAAACTACTGTAATAATTCTGCAAAGTACATTAGTCAAATAGCCTACACAGAATGATCTACAGGGTTAGGGAATCTGTCTACCTCCCTTGGAATGTGTGTAGCACTGCAACCCAGCGTTAACTCCTGTCCAAACATGTAGAAGGACTCTAGCCTGCAGATATCTTTGTTAGAACAACTTGACATGCCAAGGCAAACAGACAGACAGGGAGAATTTCAAGTAGGTCCATTATCTTAAACACAAATTGACTACAAATATTCATAAGAAAAAAACTCTACCTTTTTAACTGTGTTAAATAATTAAAGCTATTCGGAAATCTTTAGACAATTGAAATATTTTATATCAAAAAAGTTACACTAAGACGCGCGTAACGGATTAAAAAACAAACAAAAAAAAACATGCCTCCATCAACACCAGTGATAGGCTATATGGGGATAATAGGCTAAAAGCAAATGGATACGTTCAAATATGATGCATAAATATATTTACCTCGCCATGTTTCTGGTGCTGTAAGTACACCTCTCCTCGTTTTACGTGCGTGTCCATTAAACGTCCCCGGGGTACCAGCAGACTAGTTTCAGTGATATCGCTGAGAAACAATGGCCATCATTCCGTGACGTGAAGTCTATCTACTGAGTGTTGTCATGAAATGTGGAACCTCAAATCAAATACACACTCAAACTCCGCGCAACACCTGAGAAGTTTCGTGTACGTGCCCAACCTTGTGCACACACCTTTTCGTCATGATGTCGGAATTTCTGAGGAAGTTGTCTCAGACGCAGGATACGTCAAACCAAGTTGCTCAACACTTCAGTCAATTGCCGGCGTGGGGGAGACGTGGGTGTGCGCTTGAGTACATTATGTGCATATAGTGTCGTGTGACTGGGAGGGTTCTGAGGCGCGATCATCGAAACCAGTTCCAAAGCAACGCGTGAGGGGTAGGACGTGGTACGTTTGTTTAAGGTGCAGTAAGTTAAGAAGAGAAAAGGGAGTCAAGCCTAGATACTTCGCCGACAGCATGATCAGTAAACAGTCCCTCTCGTAGGTGTACAATGTACATCGGATTCTTCTGAAGGATTTTGTCTTACGGCCTATTAATAAATGCTGGTGACAATGCTGTATAAAGTTCCCAATACCAGACTTGGTCAAGACCTTTGTCTCACTCCCACAGGCAAACAGCCAAACACACACACACACACACACAAAATGCTTGTTGATTACATATGTTTTGTATTTGCCATAGGTTAAGCATCATCAAACCAGCAACCAGTGGGCCTATGTGTTATACAACTGAAACATTCTCTTAAGGAAAACACACCTTATATCCAAACTGAGATATTAGTCAAAGTGTTTCCTTCACTCATACAGCACATAGTACAGATCATGAGTAATGAAATTCAGTACATCATGACTCAACACATACAGTAAAGGCATGTGGTTTTCAAAAGGCTCTGTTCTGACTCCTGGTGTCTGCTGATGCTCCTACACATTATGATGTAACATTTACATGTATAAACTTCAAGAACATTGTTTCCTAATCGCTTGAATCACTCAGTAGGAAATGGATGTAATCCACCCACAGTGGAACAGTAGAAGTTTTGTCACAAACAACCCAATGACTCATTAAGAGGGAACCTGCTCTTTTTCTTTATTTACATATACTTCTTCCATACATATGTTTTTTTTTTTGTTTGTTTTGGTTAGTTGTACACACTGTTTTACACACAGGACTCAAAAAAAGAGAAAAGGGGAAAAAAGGTCTTCAGCTGCCAACCACTGCAGTCAGGTCCTCTGGTCTACCTGCATTACTTGAATAATTTGACCTTCTGACCTCCCACTTATTTGAATATAATCTCATCTCAAGGATATCTCTGTTCAATAGGAGGAGAAGGGCATAGAAACAAACACTGAGTAGGAATAACTTTCTATAGAACACGATCATAATGGTGGATACCACATAATTGCTTAGTAGTGATCAAAGAAACAGCACAAATAACTGTCTTGATAGCTAGTCACTTCTTGCACAGATCCATTGGGAAAGTTATACTGAATTTTATACTGACAAGGAAAAATAACACCAATAAAACAAGAAAAAAAGAAAAAAAAAGGAGTGTCCATGGTGCCCTTCGCACTTCAGGAAAATGAAGAAAAAAAACGACCAGTGGCATACCGCCCAAAAACAGCCCACTTAGTGGGAGGTTGTATGAAATGTATGAAAGTGTGGCTGCCAGAGGCCTCAGAGTCTATATGGGGCTAGGAGGAGAACTCCTAGTATTTCATGCCGGGGACAAACTCCTTCGCCTCAGGGTTCAAGCTGCTCTTCCGCTATTTAAGCACAGGTGGGAGTGGGGGAGTTGGAGATAACAGGGAAGAACAGAGTGGTGAGTTATCAAGTATACCATTCTTTTCAATCAGTGTACATTGTTTCAAACTCCTACTATAGGACCGTTTCATTATGGCAGAAATTAGAGATCATAATTACATATACATTACAATATACATTAGGCTCACTCAGTGAGTTCAGAAACATCATTCACTCATTTCCTATATTTCAAAAGATATAGATTTCTTTATATAATTGTACTGAAAAACAAATTAGCGAACCATCTGATGTTCATTGCAATTCTTTAGCCATCTGATTAGTTACTCAGAGATACTGCTTCTGTCAGGTGCACAGTCAGATACAATATACAACAATATGAGGTTGTCTCTACAAGGAATCATTTATATTTTAATTATTATACGGTTCTTCAGAATGCTGCAGTAGGTTCATTTAATTTGAATGGGCCTTCCCAACGTTCAGGTCAGTTATTTCTGTATAATCACCGCTGTGAAAGTATAATGACCGCTGTCATTGGCACAGTTTTTTTTTGCTTCGGATTCACATCTGCATATCATTCTGTGAGTAGAGATCATTCAGTTATCACAGTGGAACTTCGCTGAAAGTAAAAAAAGATCAGCTGCATTCTAAAGAATGTTTCAAGTTCAAGTTACTATTTGTTCTGATCTGTGGAAGCCACAAAAACGTTAACAAATGAAATTTAAAGACGTTCGTGTGAAGTTCTTTGTCGTCGTTACTTTTTATATGGCAAGTAGCCATATGATAAGCGGGATAATGTATTGTCCACTGGTAATTATATGAAAATATCAGGACGAATCACGACCTTTCAGGAATTTTTTTTCTATAGTTACTGGCGGACAATACATTATCCCTTACCTATGCACTTTTCGTAATGTTGGGAGTCATGATCACAACTAATCGATTTATTACAGTGATTCAACTAAGGCCGGGGTTCCCAAACTCTTTCATTACGAGGCCCCCCCATATACCAGTAGATTCCAGCTAAGGCCCCCTATATACAAAGTATGTTACTAAACACAGCGGCAATAGGCTACTTATAAAAAGATGCCGTCAGTGCTCTCTCAGGGATTGTGGCTTGCGTGAGAAATTAGATTAAGTAAATACACAACCCTACTCCTTTCACTTACTGCAATGTCTTCTGCGTTGCGGTCATTGACTGACAGGACATTAAGCTGCTGCTGCAGCTGTCCGATGCCAGATGGGAGGTCCCGGGCTGGGATGAACCAATCCTGATCCTCCTCCTCAAGCATCTCCTGGAAACAGCGCTCTAGGAACTCCTGCTCCAGCAGTTCTTCCTCCACCTGAGACACAAGACAGCGGCCATCCACAGCATTAAAGAAAAGTCCATATCCCTGTTCATAGAGGCTACTGAGCGCTGTCGGTAGGTATAAGAACGGCATCACTTGGTTCAACGTCGACCAAATTTTCAAACTGCTAGCTAACGCTAACTGATGGGGCACAGGAAAGCTTATTTGCTTATCAGTTAGTGTTGGCTGCCATTTCCCTATTTGGTAAATGTTGTTCTCATACCTATCGACACCATTTGGCAACGTGAAACAACAGGGCTATGGGTGGATACACTCAGGATAAGCCATTTAAGTGATGCAGTTGATACCTGATACTAATTGTATGCCGATCAAGCTAGCTAGTATGTTTTGGGATGTTGAGAAATTTCTTTAGTTCTGCTAAAATGCTAAAAATTTGTTGAATTTCAGATTTCACAACACTTCCAAAACAAGAGTGCAGTGATACAGCATCGTTGAGCGCACATCCTGAGTACCATATCAGTGAGCCTGGCATTTTAGCACTGTGGTCCGGCACTGGATGGCACCCAGGATGGAGGCCAGGTGGTATGGTTGTCCTTTACAGTTGTGTTCACTGTTTCTGTGAACGACTACAAAAAGACTTCAGTACTAACTTTGCTCTTAGTGGCATGACCACAATCAATCAAACAAACAAACAAACTCAAGTACACTTGAGAATAGGGACAAAATAAAAGATGAAAAATAGACATTCGAAGTCCAGAGCTTTTTTTTTTAATTCAATGCTATTTGAAAGGCCTTGAAACCCACCTGACGATTATATTCTTCCTCATTCTCCATCCACATGTACTCGGCGAAGGGATTGGGCTCGCCTTCCTTGTGCCCATTGACTAGGCCTTCATCCTTCCCTGGGGTGGCCCCTCCTATTGGCGTCTTGGCCACCTCAGGACTCTTCGCATCTGTAGGCTCTGTGTTGAGGAGTTGACAAAAGATTTGTTGATTCAATACTGTATTTAAAGAGAGAGGAAGATGCACACTCACAGTGGGGTGCTGGCTGGGCAAAAAGAAAGACCTAAAGAATATTATTGGCCTAACACTCCAGGTTAATTTCTCTGCTTTATTCTCGAATGTTTAGCTCCATGCCATCACATCTGTGTATAGATACAAGATGATCATACCATGATATCAAACAATCATGCCTTTCTTGCACACACCATTGTTTATTCCAACCTTTGCACTGTTTCTGAACAAGACCATTACAGATGATTCAAGATGCAGCAGCATATCTTTAATCAACCACATACTCCTATAGTAAGCCTAATCACTGGCACATTTCAGTTTACTTACTGGATGTGAACCTTATCATAACCTCCCTTGCTCACGGCAGCCCTCTGATTACCTTAGGATTGGCATACTACTTTTAATATGACTAATATTCACATTACAACTTTACACAAAACAAAATAAAAAATGACTTTAAACAGATACATTAAATACCAATATATTTATGATCATGTACGGTTTGTTGCTAATAATGTTGGTCGCTTTGGGCAAAAGCATCTGCTAAGAACAACTGTAAACATAAAACAAAACGCATAACGTAAATTTCTGAACTGTTGCAACACATGCTACTTGAATGCACCGAACGTTAATACAAATAAGCCGTTCAGTCACAGGAATGAAGCCTCTCACTACAGGACACTTTTGAACAACAGTCCAGGATACTTAGCACCTGTTATAAAAGACATCAAAAGAAGTGGCGCTATGCCATTTTCAAGCAACTTTGTACAACGGTGAAGTTAGCCAGCGACCATGCTGCGCAAAATAGCCCACCAGCAACAAAGCATTCAGAGACCTGAAGCACGTTAGCTCAGTATGAATTGTACTAGGTAAGATTATGCTAGCTCCAGAGTTCGTATTAACATCAGAAGTAAAAACAACACATCAGATTTTGGACCGTGATACCTTCTAAGAATTCGGCGAATTTGCTATTTTGCAGCGTACAACGAACGCACCAACCAGAACAAAATAAATGGACAAAGCGCCACAGCTCTCTTTTGATGCTAGGAATGACGATAGCATGCTAGCAGCAGACTAGCTAGCCTGTCTGTGATGTACTATGTGTGACACACTTGCGTGAAAACAAGTCTACCAATAGATTGTTACATGAATGCATACACATGGCCAGTTGGCATACTACTTTACCAACCTACCTGGCATTTCTGTAGGAAATTTCGTTACTGCCACAAATAATCTCCACACCGTGAAGCGTAATGTCACTAGCTGACGTTTTGTTGTTGCACGCTCAGCCAACGTTATTTAGGGATGGTCATGTACAAGCCAGTTTGAATAAACAAATGTGCGATCGCCCTCTAGCTTCAGACCTCCCTCCAGCACCCTAGCATAGGTTACATACATGGCTGATTATGAGGCCTGTTCTAAACCTATAGTTCTATTCTAAAGAATCTTACGAGATGCTTTGCTCAACACAACGTCTTAAAAACGCGGTTTTGTAGACTGTGTAGAAGAAATAGTCACATTTATTAAGACCGTAGACTTGTGTTTTATAAAACATTTGGCCTGCATGCATTGGTTTTAGAAATGTGCAAGGATGAGGTCAACTTTTTGAAACCTCCGCTAGGTGATCTTTTTGATCAAGCAAAAAGGGGTAGGTCACATTCCTCTATATCGGCTACATTGTTCATTCAACAACAAAGAAACATTCATGGTGTAACACATATATGCCTGCCAGGAACTGCCAAAAAGAATCCAAATATTTGACTGCTCTTTTCTATGGTTACTGTGGTACACTGCAAAAGTAGGCTATGCAATAATTTTGACACAAAAAACAGCATGCATACAGAGTGCACTTTACTGTAGAAATGCAACATATTAGACTTTTAAAACTGCTTTTTTGTCTTCCTGTATAGAGGCCTTTGGGAAGTGAAATACCCTATAAATGTACAGGTCACACTGGGCATTTTTGAATAATATGTACAAAGAAGGCAATGCTGTGAGAATCATGTTCCTTGATTTCTCCAGCGCCTTCAAAACCATCCAGCCCCTCCTCCTGAGAGACAAACTACTGCAGATAAGAGTGGAACAGTAACCTGACCGCCTCACACAAAGACCACAGTTTGTTAGACTGGGAGACCTCACATCTGAGTCTATTGTAAGTAGTACTGGTGCGCCACAGGGAACTGTTCTTTTCCCTGTACTGTTCACTTTGTACACCTCTGATTTCAGATACAACTCTCAGACATGCCACACACAGAAGTTCTGTGATGACACTGCAGTTGCTGGGTATATCAGGAATAGACAGGAGGGGGCGTACAGGAACCTTGTAGAGGACTGTTGGATGATGTAAGACAAACCATTTGCAGTTGAATACCACCAAAACCAATGAAATGGTGGTGGACTTCAGGAGGTCATCCCCTCCTGTGTTGCCTGTCCCCATTGGTGGAGTAGATGTAGAGATGGTCAGAACGTACAAATACCTTGGACTACATCTTGACAAGAAACTGGACTGGTCTGCTAACACTGATACACTCTATAGAAAGGGGCAGAGTAAGCTCTGTTTCCTCTGGAGGCTGGGCTCCTTTAACATCTGCAGCAAACTCCTCCTCATGTCCTACGTCCTAAGTCTGTTATGGTTCTTCTATGATGTGGAGTGCTGGGGAGGCACATGATGTGTATCATGTATGACCACAGGATAATGTCCCCCCCACTTAAGTCAAAGACCTTCTTAGTCTTTGCAAAATGTAAAATTAGACGATTATCACACCACTGCAAACAGTGGTCTTTATCTTTGAGAAACAGACTGACATGCGTGTACTGCTTGACTATTTTCAAACTCTGTTGATTTACCTATAACAGTATATCATTAGGTTCATTATGGGTTAGTTCATTCCATGTCTGATTCATTTGTGTCTGATTGGCCAAAGTCTGATTGCCTGCTCGAGTCATTTTTGTCCTATGGTAAGCAAATTAGGCCAACTGTCTTACTTTGACCACAAAATGTTCCTGAGAGGCTACTGTATACATGCAAACCAGCAGAAACAATGACACACTTGCCTGTGAACCATTTTTTATTTTTTTCACGGCAGTGTATACTTCTAACAATGCACATGATATTTTAACTGCATTTAAAATGTTGTGGGAAACAGTGTTGGGGAGTAAAGAGTTACATGTAACACAATTACGTAATTTATAATGTAATGTGATTTTTTTTTTGCCTTTTTTTCTTGTGCACAACATCCTCCATTCACAGCTGAAAGTCTGATACTATTCTGACATGTCCAATTGGTTCTTCTATCATGTTTGAATTGGATGCTTTTTGGTAACTGCTTTATCTTTTTAAAAACTTTAATAATCTATTACTTAAATTTTACTACATTTTACTTTACAGTTCATTGTACGAGTTTGAAAATAGTCAAGCAGTACACCATCACAGGGCAATGGACAAATGAAAACTGCAGTAAAAATACAGTAGGCTAGGTCATGCGTTTTAAAAGTTAATGTTGACAGTCACAAAAAATATGTAAAACCTAATGATTTTATAAATCAGATGATTTATCCAAAGTTACAAATATTAATTTCAGCTGAATTCATTCGATTCAGAGCCATCGTGTCTTCCTTTGGCACAAGGCAGTTTGTTAATTTTGTGCAAGTACATGAGAGGATGAACAAACCCACCCATGCAAAATAGAAGTGTTCACATTTAGGCATTTACATTTAGGCATTTAGCAGATGCGTTTTATCCAAAAGCGACTTACAAAAGAGGATAACATTCAAGCTACAACACAATGAAAGAACAAACAAGGAGTGCATATTGCTAACATAGAAACTGCACCATTTTAAGTTGAAAGTGCAATAGTGCAGAGAAATTAAATTGTTAAGTGCATTCTCAAAGTTTACACCAGGAGATATTCTTGGAAGAGCTGGGTCTTCAATATGTCAATATGTCTACTACACAAATCCAGTCATCTTCTGCGAAGTCGCCTGAGAGACCCATGATGGGTGACAATGATATGGTCACAGAAAGTAATGGCCAGTATGACAGTGATGGTCTTGAAAGCACTTCTTTTCAAGTCATTCTGTTCCTCTGTCCTTGGCTTTCTCCAGGGCTGGGACGCTTCAGAGCTTGCAGCACAGTCAGACTGCAGAATACGTCAACGGCCAGCAAAATGACAAACAGGACAGCAAACTCCTGTATAATAAATTTGGGTGTTTTAACCGCCTCTGCCACAGTAAATCCCACTAGAATTAGTCCGGCCAAGGAAGCGCAGGTTAGCTTGTGCCTCAAGGTTTTGCACCTCAGGTAGACCATAGGATGCACCACCACCAGGTAGCGCTGTACACAGATGAGGCTTAGAGACTGTTGCTTGCTGCATCACAAGCCAGATGAAAAAAATGTGAAGAGGAGAGCCTAGAATCAGGTACAAACTCTCACCTACAAAGTATATACTCCTATAATGAACCGCAAAGATATTGTGCATGAATGTCTGATTCTGAGGAGCTATGGTTGACAAAGCACATCTCTGCAGGAAACGGGGAATTGCCTGTAAATGTAGAGTAACTGATGTGAGGATCTGCCTTGTTAGGTTACAACTGTTATATTCAGTCTAGGAGTAAATTACCCTGATCCTGTGTGGGAAGGTTACTAGGTACTCGAGCATAAATGTGGTTGAATTTGTTTGGCTTTATTGAGTAGTAACACATTTTTATTACGTAATCCCTAATAATGTTTTTAAATTTGCCAATGTAGACAATAAGCCATGAGGGCAGTGAAAATGCAAGGCAACTGAGTTGATGCTACATATTTGCATATAAGTTTCAGTGCTTTTCTCAGACTAGAATAAAGAACAGAACCGACTCTCACTTAAAGTCTGGTTTCATGACAGGAAACATTACATTATTTAATCAAAAGGCAATGTTCTAAAAATATTATGTGATGAATACTTAACTTTGTAATAGACCCTTTAACATTACATTGTTTAATCACCAAATCTAATTATATGTTGGAAGACGTAATTCAATTATATGCAAAGAAAACACCAGCATCAATATTGTACATATATATTGTATAAAATCACTGAAAATTAGATTGCTTTCCACAGATTCAATACAATATATAGGCTAGATGTTAAACTTGCTTTAATAAATTATAGTTTTCATGCAGATATCTTTCCTCTTCTTGCAGTGTTTTCTCTATGTACTTATGACACTGAAAGAATGGCAATAAAATTTCCTGCTGTTGTTGTTCCTCTGCAAGTGAAAGTCCTCCAAGTCCATTTACTGATAAACTTTTTATGAAATTAAATCAAAGAGCATATCTAATAACATTTATACAAACTCAATAAATGTAAAATTATGGGCTAGTCTACCTTCTAAGATTCATAATAACAAAGCAGTACTTACGGTCTTCAGATTGACTGCACGGCAGTGTGGGAAGGTCTCATGAGGCGTGGTGCCCGTGACCAGTTTCTGATTTATACCTTGTTTACAAATAGGACATGTTTGATCACCCTGAATTTTCAATTCAAATCAACAAGAAAAGTGATGTCTGACTTGTGATTATCGAGAGCAAGATGGGGTAACCACATCTTTGCTGAGAAGCTTTTGGTCATTTTAAAAGCATCTGGTAAAGGAAAACCCAAAGTTTCTATTTGGTCTAAACCACACTTTCACAGCATAGCCTCACGACCAAAAGCTTTTTTAAAAAAAAAAATCTTTCTACACAGTGAAGCAATGAAAATTAATATGTGCAATGAATGATTCACGCAGAAGGCAACATTTGTAAAACTTGTGAAACAGCAAAAAAGTTTTTTTTAATTATTTCTTTGTTTTTACAGTTCATCAGTAGCATTAATCAGATATAGTACTTGTACATACATGACAAGAGTGACATAAAAAGACCGCGTGTGGATGAAGGGAAGGAATGAGCCCTCTGAGAGCTTCACAATGACGTGCCATTGCTGTGCTTCTGTCTCCAGCGCTGCAGGGACATCTGCTCCCAGGACATGAACAAATGAGAAGAGGTAGGGATCAAGGTCTAGCCACCTCAACACTGGGTTAAAGGAGCTATATGTGAATCAGAATGTGAAAAAACAACTGTATTGACGCTTATATGTATTTTTTCAGGATAGTGTAGGCTATCCATATCTAGCAGTGTTTGTAGTCAGATACTACTTGCATGTGGCTTACATCAGCCTTAGTAACAAGAAGAAAATATTTTGCGTTGTCTAGAATCTTGTAAGATAAGAATCATGATGGCGGGATACTGTATGACTTTGCAATTTGCAAAAATATATGCAATGACAGTATTTTATTCCTTTTCATATTTTCTTCTACAAAGAAGAATGGGCTGTATCAGACACAGGTCTGAATCAAAATCCTCTTTCTGGCCTGGGTGCTGAAATCATATTTCTTGTTCTCTGGCTGTATGAAATCTGAGAACAACTTTATTTTGGGGTGGGGGTATGGGGGGTTGGAGACAATGCAGAAATTTGATTTGATTTCAAGCCCTGATTACTTAGGAACCACATGGAGAGAAATGCTATACACCACTGGATCGGTAGGATCTCAAGTTTATTTTGATGTGTGCCATGTGTGAGTTTAGAAATCATGAGCTTTTACACAGAGTGGAATGGGTATGACATGGAGGCAGAGCTGTATTACTGTTATCGTCATCATTTTGTAAGCTAAAACACAAATTTTCTAATGAACAGCGACAATCACCATTAGAAAAGTCAGGTTGTGAGGTTTCACGTTATGCATGGTATGCGTGTGATGTCTGTGACGACAATGGCATGAGTAATTTCACAGAGAAGAATGGGTGTCAATTCGGGTGCATGTTGCAGGTTTTCAGCTCGTGCTTAGACACCATGCCTGTATGGAATCGTATGGAAATCTGACTGACTGATTGATTGGTGGTGCAGACAGTCCACTGTGTAGATTTGCATGTAGTTAACTACATGGCAGGAGTGGGAGCAGCCAGCCATAACCTAGCTACATTTACATTTATGCATTTAGCAGACGATTTTAATCAAAGCGACTAACATGTCAACTTTAAGTTACATCAGGGCCAGTGTTCCCTAGAGCAACTTAGGGTTAAGGGTATAGCCGATTTGAAGCCACCACCACCCTAGCCACCTACCTCTAGATTCTCATAGTGTTTGACGCTGCGACAGTGATTCTCCTTGGCTTCCTCGTCTTCACTGTAAAACTTGGCACACACCTGACAGAAGAAGCCCATTCTTGGCTCCAGGAACTCCATACCTGTCATCAAATACAACCTTAAGGAATACCGACAGCCAAAGGGCACGCATAAATTTGCCAAAATGCACACAGGCATCACATCATTTGTCCTGCAGTTGTCATCTGACAGATAAATTTCACAAAAGTGACAACAGATTTTGTATGGGAGGGTCCACAGCTTACGTGCCAATGCCAACACACACAACACTGACACAGCACACAGGTTGACCGTCCCTGACAGTGTCATGTTGCTGGTGTGAGAAAAGTAATAGCCGACTGAAATATCTATATTTAACTGATATCACTGGCAAGTCCAGCTCTGGCTCCTGACTCACCTACAGGATGACTGGAGTTAAAGGGAGGCAGGATGTAGTGTGTGGGGAAGGTCAGCTCCTTACGGATCCTCTTGGGTGCCACCTCGTCCTTGTTCGGAGATCTTCTGCGCTTAGGGCCCTCTGAAGTAACATCACCAGATGCAATTCCATCACTTCAGGAATCAACACCGTCATTACTACATGCTAGTGAGGAGCAAGCCACTACGCTTTCAGAACCACATAGACCCACACAGGGACGCGGGTTCAAGTATGACCTCCAGTCATTTCTCTCTCAGTCAATTCTAATGCCTAATCTCAGTAATGGCAAAAAAAAGCCCAAACCAAAATATACTGAAAATATATGAGAAACTCGGATGGTTCCCCAACATAAACACCTCACCTGTGAGTTCTGATGTGGTTGAAGTCTCGTCCTGTTTTTGGTAATCGGCCTCCCCTTCACCCTCCTGTCTCTGCACTGGAACTTCTATATCCATAGTGGCAAATCTGTCTGTGTGAATGGCCATCGGTATAGTGTCTTCCTCCAAGGAATCTTTGAGATCTAACAAGGAACCAACTTTAACTTGTGATCATAAGCATTGCCAATAAAGATAATATATCCATTACTTAGCCATTTTTTTAGCTGGTAGACATTAAAGTGGTAGCCCAGAGTACTTCAAACCATAGCTCTGCTGTACAAGGTCAGCGAGTGCTGTCGGCACAGACCGAACAGTGCACTGAGTGCAGATAACACAAACTGAATGGGGCCAATGAAACTGAAAGCGAGTTTCTGGTCCCATTCTGTTAGTCTTAGCTGCCGGCTCACTACTGGGTGTACCAAATTCTCTCATTCTTCCTTTTTTTTTATTTGCAAACAAGTAACGTCACAGAGACAAAAGCAACAAGAACAATACAAAGTGCAGCACAAAGATACACAGATAAAGAACCTGAAACACCATAACAACTGTTACAAAGGCTAAACATTACAGACCGTTGACAGACATATTTAGCAAAAATTATCAGATGGACGGAACACGTTGGGCAGTGGGGGTACGGTGTTGGTTTAGTGTTTGTGTGTATGTCTGTGCATGGTTGTGCGCATGTAGTATTGGCTTAACCGAGGGACAGGGAGATGTAAGCTGGATCACATGGGGTTAAATAGTAGTAGTAGCAATAATAATAATAATAATAACAGTAATAAAATGAAATAAGAAAATGCCAGGTTGATAGGCTAATGAAAATGGGTGCCTCAGGGCCAATTCCTGGCCAAGGTGTCTGACCCCATCCAATGGGGTCCCATGGGGGAGCCCATGCAATGGAAGATCAGGGGGGGGGGGCAACTTCACAACCCCCACCTCCTGCCAATCCTCCAATTCCTTCAATTGCAGTATTTAGCCAAGACATACAAATAGAAACTGTAATTTGGATTGGAAGGTAACTCAGATTTGAGTACTGTACTGTATTGGTAGTACTGATTCTCATGAGATCCATAATTAACAGTATACATAAGCACCTTTCTTACTCATGGCAGCTGGTGTAATGACCTCGTCCTTCTCCTCCACTTTCCTCTGGTTGCCTGGGCTACCCACATTAGCACGACAAGTACAGCTTTTTCTTTCCATGTTCTACAAGTCATCAAGATATGGAAGGTGAGATGAAAGAAAACAGGCAGGACATTTTATGTTAAGAAAAGAAACAAATAGAAAAAAACCTGTGTATGATCCTCTACATTTTCCACTGTCCTATTCTCATGGACTCCTGCAACAGGTACTCTACTCTCTTCCCACTCCTCTTCCCCTTCCTCTTCCTCTTCCGGGGCTGCAGTGTCCTCTGATTGGTCTGCTGTGGCCGAAAGGCCCCTTGTCACCCCAGCCTGCGTCTCCTCATGTGGTTGGATGTCTTCCTCAGTAAAGTCCCCAACCTCATCTACAGTCACAAACTCATCCATCTCAAAAGAGACTTCCTCCTCCATATCGCCTTCCTAATTCACAGGAACACAGATACAGAGAAAGAGTTGAGGTAGTTGATTATGAATGGGGTTCACACTCAACCATTAGTATCTCACAGTGTCCACTAGTCTGGCAATTCAGACTAGCAGTTGCTCTACTGCGAGTAGGTTTAGGGTTCAAAGGTCTAGGGCTGGGTACAAGAGGGCTGGTGTAAAGCCCCATTCATGTATATAGTTACTTGCCCATCACTAAGCTATGACGGACAACGGAATGTGAATGTGTTTGAGCGATACAGTGGCAGTGACAGGCAAGTGACAACTAGCAATGTGATGTGACTGGGCACCAAGATAAAATTAATTTAACTTTCAGCGATGCAAGTGAAGTGATCACCAATAGAAATGGAGCATAACATCGAATTAACTGAATCAACTAGTTCTCCAGAGATTTGCCAATTGAAGACAAAACAGAAGCAAACTAAATGACAAGTGAGTGACCTGTAAGCCATGTAAACATCTTATGCACAGGTGTGTGATAATAGCTTTTAACATGTTTCCCTCCGACACTTTAGCAGTGACTAGTTAAAAAAAACGGAAAATCTTGGTAACGAGCTCACAAGTGAGTGTATGTCAGCAAGAAAGCAACACACAATGTGCAAATAGTGATATATGTGAACGCCCCTTAAGGCTTTTGAATCCCAAAGAGGGCAAGTGTCTGGATCTTGAAATCCTAGGGCTCCATGTGACAAAAACAGTTTGCTAATGTTTCCACAGTGTCTGACGTTATATCAAAAACAAGGAAAGCTGACATACCAAAGACAGGGAAAAGTGTAATGTAGCCAAAGGATAAAAGCTGTTTGTGCAGACACATTAAACCTATCTTCACATACCATCTCTTGATCCTCCCCCTGCTTAGTATCTGCGTCCATGGGTGTAGGTTTCTCAGGTGAGGCAGAAGTGTGTTGGCTTGGGGCTGCCTCCTTCTCAACTCCCCTGGACTGTGAGGCGGCCTTCTGTGACGACCGGGACTTGCACTCTTGCAGCAGTGCCTGAAGAAGCGCTGGCGTGAACTTAGGCAGGTCAAGGGTCGTGTCAGGTGCTTCCACAGTGCCAGTGGCATCATTTCCCTTGGCTGCCATCTCCTCAGATGCCTCCACAGTACCAGAGGCCATCTCCTCTGCACCGTTCACCACCACTGCCATAGGTGCCTGAGACGCTGAGGCATCCTCTCCAGCTTGGCATGAGGCCGGCTGTTTCTCTGCCTCCAGACCCAAGGTGGCGCTGTCTGTCTGGTCAGCCACTGAGGTCTGGTCGCCGGACAAGACCTCCTGACCTCCAGAAGCAACCTGGGAGATGTCTGGTGAAGCAGCCATATCTGATGCTTTGCAATCAGGTGATTCAAGTGTGGAGGTTGTCGGATCACTGCCAAACAAAAAACAACCAAATAAATACATAAACATGCATGACAATGACAACTGAGCTACTTGACATTAGTGGATCTTGTTCCGGAAGAAAAATGAACCATCTTTTTCATAGATCCATATCAGTAAAGTACCTTTTAGTGTCCTCAGTTTTCTTGACCTACACAAGTTGAAACATGTCATTAACCACGACTCTCAGTACTGTGGAAATGCGTATTATGACATCTGATTATCCTCAGTGAGGCATTTCAGGACACGAAAGTCACACATACCAGCATGACATCTGGCTTCATTGAGAATGATAAGGGGTTGTTTTGCACAATGCATGGAAACTTCTGGAAACGCTTGTAGACGCTTTGTGCGATGGCAGCTGTTTCCATTTCGAAGATTATCTGCAGGGGGTTTCAAAGGGGAGGTTATGACTTAACCGGAGGTTAGAAGGTTAGGATAAAGTAAAGTAACTGAAGACATATTCCATCAGATAGGGCACATTCAAGAGCACTCTGAGGACACACTTACACACACCTATACATATATATACACACACTCACTTTCTCTCACACCCACGCATACACAAAAATGCACACACACACACAAACACAGACACGCACAGTCCTTCACCTTGTTATGGTTGAGCACCAGACTTCTGTTGACGTTGCCAAACCGCTGAATGAGTTGCTGCACCTCTCGGACTCCATTTGGTGTGTCAGGGACATTATTGACGACCAGTAGCCTGTTCCAAGCAGTCAGCGCTCCCTAGCCAGGATGCAGTCACACAGTTGGCTTCACTTTTACCTTCATTTTCACCTCACCAAACATCCAACACCACAGCTGAACACCATTCACACACCCATGAGGGTTGGCATGGGACTGAACACGTTTTGCTTAACTTGCACTTTTCTGTTCTTTTTTCATAGCTTAAAACTGTATAGTTTTGTATAGGCAGTAACTGGTAACTGTAAAAGTTATTTTTGACACAAAACCCATAACACAAAAAATTATGTGCAACAGTACAAAGAAGCGTGTAGACTTACACAAGGTTGGTCAGGCCCCATCATTGCGTGGAATAGTGTCACCTGCGATAGAAACATTAGTCATAATAGTCGTCACTGCAAGAAGTAGTACATTGTCTGTGTAGCAACACAATGTGCACTCATTTGACTAGATCAACAATGTCAGCAGTTCACTGTCATTTAGAAAAATGAGGACACAACCACAAACTGCTCACAATGAAACATCCTTGGGACAAGCTGTACATATGAAAATGCATGACAGCATGCCATTTTGGAATGAGCCATTGCTTAGCATTATCTGCGTATATAAGCAGCCTCACCGGCCTACTGAGGTCTGCAGAGACTGATAGCAGCTCCATACTGAGCTGACAGTCACTGATGCAGGTGTTGGGTGCGTTCACCATCTCCTGGGCTGAGGGCCTGTCAGGTAGCACCATCACGGCCTAGGGACACACATGCACACCTGTGAGAAGGAGGGCTGGGTGAAAGGAAGGCTTTAAGAGAGAGAGGGAAGGATGCACGCTCACTCTGAGGTGTCAGCTAGGAAGAACAATAAACTTCATAGATTAATAAAGATACCCCACTTTGATCGTTTTGCCATGCCTGAAACATCTGAAATAATAACTTTCAAGGAAATCACTGTGGAGTACGTGCAGCTATTACTCTATTAAGGGCAACTTCAGACCACACGGCTACAGACAACATTACGAGACTGCTGACACTGTTGCTATCTCTCAAGTGTTCAAATAAACAATGAACATTCCTTGTGTCCTTGTATCCCACACTGGATCCTAATGCCCCAGCTTAACCCTGAACCCTTAAAGAAGACTTTAAACTGGAATGAATCCGTCAAGCATGCTTGTATTAGTGCAGCCAGGTTGACAGTACCTTGCCCTCTGCAGAAGCAAGGATGACCTCTGTTGGTGCTCCATAGGGGGCAGCCAGGTTCACAAGGTCACTCTCACTGGAAGCACTTTCAGGAAGCCCGGAAATCAGGACAATGCCCCTCTGCAGCACAAGAAAGGCATCACATAAATGTATCGTAGGGTGTCTGTAGAGCGCAGTATGGTATCAGTACAAAGTGCAATAGCATATCTGTATTGAGTGCAGTGGGGTATCTGTATTATAGGAGAAATCCACTTTGAATCAATCCATAGCCTCGTTGTTCGAGGTCACTGAGAGCTGTCAGTAGGAAAAAGACTGAATAGCTAATTGGCAGCTAACACTAACAAAATGGGGCACAGAAACTCACTTTCAGTTTAATTTTCCTGCATCTCATTCAGTTAATGTTAGCTGTTTTGCTATAAGGTCTATGCTGTTATCATTTTTTTTCCTACCTTAAACAACAGGACTATGGATTGATTCACACTGGAGTTCTGCTAATCCAGTCCTAACTTGGTGGTGTCTACTTTAGTTTCTCACCTCATCTGTTGCCCACTTCACCTTCTCTGTCATCTCTATAAAATGAAGCCAACAGAAGGAGAAATCAGTCCTCAACGATCTCCAACATTTCCAATGAAAGATTAGAGAACTGCCCAATGACTAGAGGACACTCTTCCTCTGGCTTTGTAGCTGTTCTGTCATCATTGTTTCCTTACCAAAGCTGGATGTTACCTGTCTGTTTGTTAGCAGTATCAGCCTTTTTGCTCTCCACCGGTGCTGCCACAACTTTGCTGTCTGCAGACTCAGCGTTTGGGTTAGTCTTAGATGCATGAGAAGATGCAGGCGAAGATGAGGAAGGCTGGGTTATTTTGGCAGAGCAGGACATGGAGCTGGACGTCTTGGAGGTGGACACTGACGTGGATGCGGACGCAGGAGAACTGCCCGAGGACGACCTGCCTTTCATGGAAGAGGATCCAGGGATGGAGGCTCCTCGCTTCTCAGACGTTCTGACCTTGTCACCTCCGGGAGAGGTGGACGACCTCCTTTTGCTGGTCCTGGAGGATGAGGAAGAGTGGGAGGAGGAGGGGGAGGAGGATGACGGGTGTCCTGCTGAGCGCCTGTGAGTCACGTCATGGGGGACCCAGGAGCGATCGTGGGGGTGATGCCTTGCTGACACTCCACCTGTGGAAGTTTGTGTTATAGTACAGCATGATTTTCATTCAGTGTATATCCAAACCCATCGACTGTAAACTGTAATTTTATAACAGTTGATTGATTTGATTTATTTAAATTATTATTATCAGTAAACTGAAATTGTTTATCGGCTGAAAACACACCTGTAGGTTGTTACACAGAAGGATCTAATTTTTCCAAATAAAGCACCTTGTATCCATGTTGAACTCCTACCTGTTGGAATGTGACTGGAGTTGTGGCGTGGATGGGATTGTCGTCCATGAGGGGAACCATGGCGGCCATGGTGAGGGGGGGCGTGGTGGGGTAGCCGTTGGGAGGGAGGGGAGTGGGTGTGTCTGTATGAGGAATGACGCTGGGGAGATCTCCAACGCTGGCTCCTGGACACAGGGCCTCCGCTGTGACCATGGACGTGGCGTGGTGGGGAGCAGGAAGACTGCGAGCGAGAGGCCGAGCGAGAGGTGGAGCGGTTCCCATGATGGTCAGACCAACCTTCCTGGGAAGGCGAGCGATCTCTGCTTTTTCACACAAGAGAGAGAACAGAAGGATTCAAAGGTGGAACATTCTAGAAGTGTCCACTGCTGCTTCCACTACAGTCCATGGGACTGACATCGCCAGACACCTGCATCCATAGCATGCTCCACATCAACTGTCCTTAAAATGCAGCCTGGCCTGCTGCCTAGTAACATATATGGGCCTAGTGCACCTCTGATATGTCCAAGGTGCATTCACAGCAGTGCATAACTCACTCACCTAGGCCAAGGGCTGGAGCCAGGGGGGTTCCAGTCAGGGTACCTGAAAGAGAGAGGCATAAATTAGGCCAAGATCACTTCAAATCAATTAGGCCAGTCAACACTGAAACATATTGCTGTGGCAATTCACAGGCAGCTGTCTGAGGCTCTCCTGTGAGTGCGCTAAAAAAGCAAAATGCACCAAGTATATCATCTATTCTTACTGATTCCTCAGGTCTTTGCACCCTGCTGTGTGGACCACTGTGTTGACATGGTTGTGCCAATCCTAGAAAACAACAGCAAGGCAAGCATGTAAGACAGACCAGAACATCATGTATGTAAGACAGACCAGAACATCATGCATTTAAGACAGACCAGAACATCATGTATGTAAGACAGACCAGAACATCATGTATGTAAGACAGACCAGAACATCATGCATTTAAGACAGACCAGAACATCATGCATTTAAGACAGACCAGAACATCATGTATGTAAGACAGACCAGAACATCATGTATGTAAGACAGACCAGAACATCATGTATGTAAGACAGACCAGAACATCATGTATTTAAGACAGACCAGAACATCATGTATGTAAGACAGACCAGAACATCATGTATTTAAGACAGACCAGAACATCATGTATGCAAGACAGACCAGAACATTATGTTTGCACCACAGAAGCTTAAAAGTTTCTCTTACTGTATCTGACTGCAACTCCACTCCACTCCACGCCACTCCACCCCCAGTCAACTCCTTTACATTTCCATTCACTCTATCAGCCCACGCCACTCCACTCCACTCAGTCAGTACAGTTACATACACTTATAAACTGGACTAAGAGAGTAGTCTGATTTACAATTGATTAATCTCAATTGGACCAGAGTCCTTTGTCCGAGTTTTCATGCACAGTGCTAGAATCGATTTATTGACCTAAGCTATGTCCTACTCCACAATATGATATTCATATAGGTGTCCTGCATATGCTGTGCAAGGTTGACTTAGGCATTGAACCAAAACATCAGAAACTTAGCCTTCAAAGAAACTGACGCAGAGTGTGCAGCTTTTAATTTATTATTATTGTTCTTCTAAGTGCACCTTGTGACTGCATCCCTGCTTTTCTCTATTTGGTTTCTGGATAAACATGGTCTTAACCAACGAACCTACATAATTTCAGGATGGAAATGATCTCAAAAAGAGTTTGAAATGGAATACTGGAAAGATGGAATAAGCTAGCCTTACCAAACAACTTGGCCTAGACTACTCACACCCACATTGCTTCCTGTTACAGATAGCCTACCACACAACCTGTATAAGGCCTGTAACAACCTAAATCATAAGAAAATAATATAGCTCCATTGGAAGAGGGCACAGAGGGCAGATTACAAGGCACACAGGGTGTCTTTAGTCCAACCTCAGTCCTTGTACATGCACAAGTAATTTGACTTTTAATCACATTATCTGGGTGTGTTAGAAGACCAGTTAGATTTGGTCAGTCGGTTCGATTTCATGCATTTTAAAAGTTCGATTTTAGTTGGACTAAGGCAATAATTCAATTTTCTCTTAGTGCATGTAAACATATTTACTCACTCACTCTCGCAGTCCACTCTTCTTCACTCTTTCACTCACTCAAGCCACTCTTCTTCACCCACTCAGTTGCTCACTCACTCTCCCAGTCCCCACCTCTTTACTCACTCAGTCTCTCAGTCCACTCCTCTTCACTCACTCACTCTCTCATTCACTCACTCTCTCAGCCTATTCCACTTCACTAGTTCACTCACACCTCACTCACTCATTCACTCACTCAAGCCACTCCACTTCACTTTTTCGCAAACTCACTCAGTCCACGCCCTCTTCACTCACTCACTCACTCTCTCAGTCCACTCAATCACTCAACCACTCATCACATTTGTCACCTACGGAGTCACTATTAGGCCTACTTGTTGTTGGAATATGAGGACTAAAATTTAATTTTACATATTTACTGAGATATAATTAGGAATCATCATATTTTGAATAATGCATTTAGACGTTGAATAATGTATTTAGACTGCAGACTGCAGTCCCTCACCTTGATGTCCTCACACTGCACCACACACATTGAGCATGTGTGTGGATAAACCCTGGGCTGTGCTGCCAGGTAGTCATTTACCATAGCAGGGGTGGGAACCTTCACAGTAGGTGGGCTGTGAGAGGTCGGTCTGTGAGACCGTAAACTGGGGCTGGACCTCCTGTGGTGTTCCAGATATTTCTTTGCCTCTGGTGAGCTGACCGTCGGCTCTACCTTGTGCTTGGTGGGAGAGGGTGGCAAAGGCACGCGTTTGAAGCTTTCCTGGCTGGCATGGCCATAATCAATGACCTTCCCGGGAACCTGGGTAGCCATGCGCAGATAGCTAGACGCGTGAAGTGCAGTAGGTGGGGTTGAGTCTGGGGGAAGCAGGGGGAGCTGAGAATGAGGAGGGGACACTGTTGTGCCCCTGCTGGCCTTGAGGCCCTTGATGTCCTGCAGTATAAGGGGCAGAGTCTCAGGGGTGAGCTGGCTGTCGGGGTAGCGGCTCAGAAGCTCCAGGTCCTCGCTTGACAGACCAAAGCTGGCCAGCAAACTGCCCACAGAGTCAGACGGGCACTTATCCCCAACTGAACGGGACGAGTTCCAGGAGGGCTCTGCACGGGTCATCACCATAGAGGAAGCATGCTGGGTGTTGGGGGCTTTGTACTGGGACCCCCAGTCTTTACCACCTGCATTCCCCAGGTCATGTGAGGACCTAGAAGGGAAACACATGCCTTGCACAGCTGGGGCATCTTGTCTGAACCCACTATTAATCCTCTGGTACTTGGACATGTCCAGCTCTTCAGGGACAGTGGGCGGAAATGCTGACCGCTGGTACTCCTGAGAGATGGTGTTACTCTCTTGGCTGACAGCCACTGGCATCAGGTGCCCCGGGCGAGGGAAGTCACCCCCCTGGGCCCGATACATGGAGACTGCAGGTGAACTGGCCGAGGTGGAGGCGGCTGCTGCCCGCAGCAGACCAAGCAGGGCCACAGGGTTACTGCCGTGCTGGTTGTTGATGCTAAGAGCACTGAGCTGATTGAGGGCTAGTTGAGCCTCTAACCGAGCCAGCTGGAGCACAGCGGCTCCGCTGGGAGCGAAGAGAAGAGGGCTGTTCAGCAATCCACGGGCAAGCTGGGGAGAGCCAACTAGCTGAGAACGCAAGTGTGTCTGCACCGCGAACCTAAAGAAGGCAGAGGAAAATAAGACTACTAAGAATACTAAGTAATCAGCAGATAATACAGCAACGCTACTTATTTTTTCTTTCCAAAATGAGTTATTATTGAGGTATAATTAACGTTATACATGGTAATCAGTCCCCCATTCCATTCCATCTCCAAACAAACTAGGCTAGCTTTTCTTTGCTAGGCACACTGGCATAACCCATGCGATATCATCTTGTTAGCTCTTCGCTGCTGACTGACAGAGGTTTAACGTTAACCAATCATTTAGTTTCTAAACGTTAACGTTAACTTTAGCCAAGTTGGCTCAACGTTACATGAAAGAAAGACACCAGGATGGAATGGATGGGGATGTGACAGACGATAACATAACACTGTGGCGATCATCTGGTGACTTGACACGAAATGCAGCTTAAGCACAACATTAGATTTTTTCTCGAGATTGGACAAATCTTTCAACGACCAAGATCTTAAATCCTAGCTATCTAGATAGCTATCATTAGCCTAATATTACATGCCATGCATGGCCATTTTCAGCGTTGTTCAGGGCATATCAAGACTGACGTTAAACACCTTCAATAACTAACGGCAACCTTTCTTAGACTAATATAGGTGATTATCAGTCTTACCTTTTACATTATGTTTTTATTTCACAATTTCTGACACACGAACACATTGGATAAATATCGGCTACGTCTTGTGAAAAACAGATTCTCACGCACTTAGCCAGAGGCAGCACGCATCGATGTTCTCTGTGATGTCACAGACTCAACTAATCAATCGAAGAAAACACAATTTTAGGAAACTTCAAGCAAGAGGCATAGTCCCTTATGTCACCTTGTGTAGCCTATTTTTATGGCAATTTGGTGCCAATAATGTGAAAGATATGGTGTGGTATCTATCTATCTATGTATCTATCTTAATATTGGTTCAAAACTATTTGTAGTCAGCTGAATTAAAAGTCATAATATCTAATTCTGTGTTAGAATTTGTATTTTGCCACTGTGAGTTCTATTCCAGATTATCCTCCTGACTGCTTGGACATTTGTAACACTAGCTTATTAGCTTCTCTCTGCCCTTCCTTTCCTCTGGCCCAACCTTATGCTGTGTTGATTTCAGTAGGCAACATGCCGTGGGGTTATCTTTCATCCTCCCACAGCCCCCACTCCCTGCCACCTGTTCCCAGCCCATTTGGCATCTTTCCTCGTACCATGATCAACGAGGTGAAATACATATTCGTCCAATATAAATTAAAACCCTCTTAAGCTCTGTGGCCCTTGCTGCCATCTCATCACAGCCCCTGAGCCCATGATTATTTATCAGACAGAGAAAGACATTACTCAGAGTCCTATCCCAGAGCACCTCCCTCTGATTTATTAGATTCATAAGAGTCATAAACTCAAAAAGTTAGCCAGGGTTGTGTTTTAAGTGTGTGGGCCTATAGTATATAATTTTTATTGTAAAATCGAAATTGTATTATTGTTGGCCCCTCTCGCTAGGTATTTTCCCACATAAACTATGTTGATAAAATATTGAGCTTCATTATTAATCTGATAATGACTCACTTTTCCATTTTGTTTCTCTCAGATAAACAATCCTAAAATTTTGATGTGGTTTCAATGGACTCTTATTTGCATTGGAGTTGGATCATTTGTAGGTTTAACTATTCTGCTAATATAATAGTTCCACTGAAAACAAATGCCAAGGTGGAGTGATAGAGATCTTCCCATGATGAGAAAATCTATGTTGTATATTTCTCATTTTGTAGCAAGCTCAAACAGAATTTTTTCCCAATACTAGGACACTGTGTATGACACACATACACACTGCCAATAGTTTGATATCAGTGTCCCTGCAGATTTAACATGACAGATCGTAAATCCCTCACCTCCTTATCAAGTGTCTTACACATAGCACATGACGTGTAGGACTTTTTTTTTGAAGAAGAAAAAGGTTTGTTTTGCTAACAGCAACTGTATAAACATGCATTTGGATATCTTTGCTGATGCAAGTATCAGTTGTTGTTTAATCTTAGTAAATGCACAAATAAAAGCATACAAACATACTGTACATAATACAAAAACAACAAATTCTAATTTCCATAAATCTCATCCATACTTTTTGCTATTTGTTTCTCCAAAACATCAACTAATCCTCAACAAAAATCTCTGCTCATAATGTCTCTGCTATGAGTGCAGGCTGATGACCTATCTAACAAAAAAAGCGTGACGTGATGTCAGAGTTGTCAGTGTTTTTTTTCTAGCACGGGTGTCAGGCTGTTGCTGCCCGTGCCTGCAGAGGTGAGTTTGAAGGGGTTTAAATGTAAGATGACATGGGGATACTCTTTGAAGTAAGGTGGTGAAGACAGGCTGAAAAGCACACCACAGCCCAACAGGGACAAACAAGCACACGGGGTCTAGACATCTCCACCTGGGTGGAACAGACAGCAGTATTGCAAACACTACCAATTACGTTCTGTTATCTGACTAGAAATGGTCATTTACCACACTTCATGCTCTAAAATTGAAGGGGTTTGTGTCACAAAAGCTCTCAAAAATAGAAGGTGAATGAATTCAATGGTTTTTGTTTAATTCAAGGTCATTTTCCATAAAAAAATCCATCCTAAACTTTAGGTTTTAGTTCACATAATTGTGAATTCAAGAAACCCCATCTGCCCCCTGCTATAGTTTTGGCCCCTCCTAAAGCTATATTTTCACAGCCAACAGGTGTGGCCAGCTCAGTGGCACGTGGTGAACAAGGGTGTAAATTAGAGGAATGGTAGCACACCATGAGTCATGCTGAAACATTAACACTCACCGACCGATCACCACCTCACCACAGAGCATAGAGCCATTTTGAAAAATTAGCTTTGCATGTCCAAATGTCTACAAACCATTTAAATCAAAGAGCTTAACGATTTTCTTTTTCTCGCTCTCTCTCTCACTTGCCCTCTTAACTCCTGGCTATTTTCTATGCCAGTCATAAGCTACGGCTGTCACTGGGGTGTTCACCCGTATAGCTGAGACCGTAAATCTTTTTTAGGAGGCTCTTATTTTTAGCCTAATCACACGTTGAAGCAAGCTCAGGGTTCACCTTAAGGATTCAATGCTTCACATTCATATTACTTCATAGACCGTCTGTGGTAGAACACGAACACAGTGTAGGGGATCAGTGGTCTTTAGAGTTTAAGCTCACTGAGCCAAGAGTTGCCAAACAATGGATTAAATCTCTTTAACAGGCTAACTGTTTGGCCCAAAGTGTTATAAACAGATTATATGTGCAGCTAATAACTATGGCTGGAATGCTGTGGGGATGCCCTCACTGATCCAGTATATCATGATGATTTACATCCACTCTTGGAAGACGGAGGACATTCCTTGATCATGCACTCTAAGGTGGTGCCATGTGACATTTGTACGAAGGGCAATCCACCAAATAAAACTGTTCAGGAACGTGATGATGGAACACATTAGCTAGATAGTCTCCCTGCTCTCTTTCGGCCCAGTGAGGACTTGACCTGATGCTAAGATCCTGGAATAGATTTGATTTATTTTGATGGATATAACACCACCAGGAGTCTACATAAGTGCCTAAGTAATTCAAAGGTGGCCCATCTAAATGCCACTAAGGCCTAGTTTCACAGGCAGATGACTGAGGCTCTCCAGGTTTGATTACTGCCAGCAGTCATGATTTGGCGATTCCCATCTCTGTAGGACATGACGTCCTTAGGGAAGAGACCCCGTGATGGTGTACTGCCTGGTTGTGGTAACATATCAGCAGCAAAAGGCAATGGCATGAGCACAGGAGATAGGGGGTGAGACCGGCAATATATGACACCCAGACAGGTTGTCCCATTTTTAACATTGCAGAAACTGTTTTGCAAGTGAGTTGTTCTAAGTATATTAGACTCAGATGTTGTCAGGGATTTCTAAGAACTCCTGCTTGGCCTGAAAAGATGTGATTCATCGTCAAATAAAAAAGAATGTCATATTAGAAGGAAATGGAGTGTTAAAACAGCACCTGATAGTATGAGATAAGTATAGGAGACCAAAAAAATCCATTTTGAGTTCCATACAGAATTCACTGAAGTGAACCTTGCTATTTTATGCTGACCTTTTTCCTCACCAACATAATTGTTATGGTCATTTTCTTAAGTAGTAAAGCAAAGGTCATAGTATGTGGATGTGCATGATGGTATGTGTATGTACACAATATTCAGGTGATTTATCTCCATGTAGTGGCATGTGTCACACAGAAATGATTTATTTATTCTGTTTTATAACCCCCTCCCGACCCAGTGGAAATGACCTGGGCTGAAGTTAGACATTTGTGTAAACCACATATGGAATTTACAAGCTGCTGAAGACCTCCTGCAGCCTTTAACCTTTTCTCCACATTGAGACTCTGTTTCCCTGCCTTCAGCAAAATGCATCAAACACCATTCACCATTCTAAAACTCCATCCCTCTGAACAAAAACTGCACAGTCTGAAAAGTAAACTTGTGTGGATAAACCACCTCAAGGCCAAAGAGGACTGCTTGCTGAAGTCTGGTATTTAAATTGGGATTGAACAGGTGACTGTGTAACCCCTTACCGTGCCTCGGCTGTGGCCTACATCATAAAATGTTTGATTTGCAACCCGCTCCGTCTGACAGCACTGCATAGGCCATCCCCGAAACAGTCACACACCGAGAACGCAGTAACATGGCTATAAATTATCAAGGCAAAATAAGTCTCGAAAGTTTCAAACATGACGCCTCAATTCTCAATGCATAATCCCATTGAAATAAAGGTATGACTTTCGGAGGCAAAGGCATGGCAAATTTGCCAAATTACTCTATCAGAAAACATAATATAAATAGAACTATAAGAAACATTTTGGACAAGCACTCACAATACTGAGTTTAATATAATAAAAGTTTGTTGCCAGTAATTTAACTGGTATAATTAAAGGAAAAATCTGATGTGATTCAATCCATAGCCCTGTTGCTTGAGGTCACCAAGTGCTGTCTGTAGGAAAAAATAACAAGAAAATTTGATTCTGTATAGACAGACTAGCAAACTGACACCTAACTGAATGGGGCATAGGAAAATGAAACTCGTCGTCATTTTTTGTGCCCCATTCAGTTAGTGTCACCTGTAAGTTCACTATCTGGACTATGAATTTTTCTCATTCTTTTTCCTACCGACAGCATTCGGTGACCTTGAACAACAGGGCTATGAACTGATTCACACCGGACTTGAATCATAATAATAGCATTTATTGTTATATACTCGACTGTGATGTAAAGAATTCCCATGTGATTTGGTTTGACATTGGATTTTTATCTATTAGAGTTTAATTCTGAACAGATTTTGGCATTGTATTGCAACACATTTAAAGACTGTTTTTCACAGAGCTTTGTGATTTGGGTCTTGTAACACTTCTAACACCTCCTTAACAGTGTACCTGTGCAATGTTATTATTGATGACATCACAATTATCATATGATGCACTCAGCCGTCTCAGCTCAATTCAGTTATGACAAATTCACTACACAAGAACTTACAAAATTGCTCTGAGCACACACCTTTATCCAAGAGCTTTGAGGATAGAGACTAAATGGCCTATAGTGCTCATGAGGCTAATCCTTCATTAATGTGTTCCTATAATGTTGTTTTAAAATACTTATACTTTATTAACATGTTCAATATATATAAAGGTTTGAGTATTATGTTTTTATACAGAATTTTAGTATTGTAAGCCACCATAACCATTTGCCACTGACATTTGTGTGTAATATTGTCTACTTTGCATGTCACAACATCTTAGACAATGTCTATATCTATCTATCTATCTATCTATCTATCTATCTATATCTGTATATATATATAAATCTATCTATCTATCTATCTATCTATCTATCTATCTATCTATCTATCTATCTATCTATCTATATATAGTCTTTCTTCAGCAATGTGATTCAGCAGTGCTCCATATGTTTCAAATTCAACAAGACTTACTTTGATCAATTTCATGATATTTCAATGCATGTAAGGTACTGTAATACAGTTTCACTGTATACTATTAGAAATATTCATTTTGGCAATTATTTAATTTATATATTTGTTGTAGTATATCAGTATAGTTCTCAAATCTTTCCAATTATGTGATATTTGTACATATTAGCAATTTCTGAGGTTGGTTTTTCCAAAACATGGAAAAAGTCATTCTTTTGAACAATGCTTCTCAAATTTCATTGAAATTGAAATGTCATTGAAATACACAAAACATTTGCTATTTGATGTAACAGGAAAAGTTGCTAATGACAAATGCATGAAGATTTTTTTTCACTATGACTTATTTGTCCACAATGAACCTGACCACTCACTGATGTCCTGTGTTCGCCGCCGCTTTGCAGTAGGTGCTGCCCTCCTGGTCCCCAGTATGTCGTCTGGATTTCTTATGCGTCTTCATGGTGTCACAACGGAAGCATAGAGAATAATCCCAGCAGTAAGCGAAGGATCAAAAAAAAAGTTATTTGAAAACCTCTTTTCCAAAATCGCTCTGATTTCATTCATTGAGCCATCATCCTCTGTTATTCACTAAGCACCATGTCCACTTCTTTTTTAACTGTGAGCTCTGCTGGAATCTCTGTCTGTCTCTCTCTCTCTCTCTCTCTCTCTCTCTCTCTCCTCCAATGGCCACATACATTATCCTGTCACCTCTTGTCCACTCATTTAAGTCATCTTTAGTCACACATTTATCCTGTGCACTCCTTCACAGAACTCCCAGTTGCCATGTCGCCCTGTGCTCCTGCCCCAGGACCCCCCAGCCCAGCCCCTCCTGCACAGGACAGGACAGGACAGGGACAGGGGCAGGGGCAGGGGCAGGGGCTGCGAAGATGATATCACACCATGTGGGTGTTCCCACCCTCGGCTATACCCTCCCCTCCTCTCCCCTCTCTGCAGTTGGCATGTGGTATCAGATTTAGCTGGACCTTCCACAACCTAATATATCATCAACTCGGCAGTGTACACAATTATCAAAGTGCCAGTCATGTCAACAAGCCTCTGGTTGTATACTAGTAATTATGCTATATGAAACACTACTGGCTGTGTCCTCAGCCATAACATTTTTATTGAGGGTACAAGCCATGTGTAAATGGAAAAGACATATGCGTGAATGGACAACTTTGCCATCTTGTAGTTTAAAGCAGTTGACAGTAAGAGGACAAGGTTTGTGTTCCCACATGGCATTCCAGGCAGCGCAGACGGACAACAAGAGGGCCGTTAAATCATGGGCTGAGCGTACGCTAGAATGCTGATGAAGTCCTACAAGACTTGTGGCTTGGTCGTGTCACAACATGACCTCAGCCAGGAGAGAATATGTTTCCTTTTAGAAGATTTGTGGAGCAAATGGGCCTACTCTATTCTGGCAGGAGTAGACAACACACTCACAAGACAAACATGATATGGTGCTGCGACAAGGTGCAGCCACACAGTGACAACAAGTGCCGATAGCATACAGTATTTGCGTAGTGCAAAGTGTTTCACAGTGTAGGGAGTAAATCAAGCAGAAATAACTTTATCAATTGCTAGATAGCATATGTTTATCTTTGGTTTTTGAAGTTTTCAAGAAATCGTGTTCCTACAAAAAACTTCTTTGACGTTTGCTTGCAAAAGAAACACACCTGCTAAACACAGTGTGTGAATGTAAATGAGTGTTGCGCATACCCACCCATGATGTGATTTTTTTCTGCTGCCACCAATCAGTCAATCAATAAATCAATCAATAAGCAAGCAAGGGTACTCAGACAGTGCAGATCACCACTAAGGCCTGATGCTGTGTCAGACACATTAAAGGTGATGTTATGCAGTTTGTAAAAACAAAACACTTTTTATAACATAAAACTAATATCTCCTCATGACCTGCTAGCTCTCCATTCTCCAGGGTCACTGTAGAAAATCTGGTCTTGTTATGATACCCCAGCTCCAAAAAACTGGCAGCCTGCCCCTCAAACAATAACACAGGGTTTCTCATGGAGGACTCATGCTGTCAAAGTGTCTAAACTGGGCTAACAAGCAAAGGGCTTTCATGACCATCTCCAAACTCCTGAGCTTCCTACTGCTGACTTATGCACCATTGCTGGTCGTGAACTTAGTAGTCAACTATATAGATGGCAGTACACAGTTATGTTGCAATGGCCTTTATTCATTGAATGTTATCTCTGTGTTTGGAGTGATTTTGATGTCATTGCATATGCTGTTTAAGAATGGCAACCTACCCTGCTACAAAGACACAACTGATACTCCAAGATGATGGTGGTGAACATGGTTTCATTGGCATAATTCTTGTCTTTATTTGGTTTGGTTTTGTAGGTTTCATTTGTCTGAAATGATACATGTTATTGTCACATTTGTGGGCTAAAAAAGTTATGTTTTCTGTACAAATTTGGTTTTGAAAGATTTAAGAGTAGAATACTGTTCCAGACTGTGCGAATCAGATTAGAACATTATGTAATGTCAATGTAATTGCTGGCTTGATGGTATACCATTGGAATAGTACCAATATGTGTATTCTACACTCGTAGTATGTATGATTAAGTCTTTGACAATTAATATTACAATTAAAACATGCAGGCCGAGTCACTGGAGCGTTAGTTAATGTACTTTAGGTTTGGTAGAAAAGAAGGTGCACCTAACCTACTTTGCATTTGTGTGGATTTGTGCAGGCCTCTTATAAGTAAAGACGGAGAGAGAGAGATGAGGAGACAGTGCTACTAGACATTTTGCAACACAACTTATTTTTTCGAAGTCAGGAACAAAAATGTATTGAGAAATAAAGTAAAATCCAAGACGTCTTTATTTCATGGCTATCATTATATAAATTTTGGTAGCACTTTCTATAAGCCCAGTATTCATAAAGCATTATAAACACATTCATAAAGGGTTAGAATGGATTACTAATGGCATTAGTGTTCATAACTGCTTATACAAGGTCATGACATGTACTGTGTACTTTGCATTGTAATGTTATATTTTAAGCCTTTACTTAAGGCTTAAGACTTTACTTTAAAATACTTTACTTCACTTTACTTACTGAAATCATAGAGAAATTTTAAAATAATGCAAAGTTTACATGTAAAATTGTGATATTCTTATTAGCTATAAACTAGCCATAGCCAATCGGTATATACATAACCCGTTTTAGAGAACTCTGTCTATATTGGATTACCTTTTATAAAATGGGGTGGGTGCAGGTCATATGCTTTGTGTTGAAGTATTGTCACTTTCAACTCTCATACTGCTCCCTGATATCAAGCCTATATGCATGTATGATTTCCAAACTGCTGTACAGAATTAATAAACATGCTCTGAAATGCTTGCTCAACATGTCTGACATATCTTCAATCAATCCACTTTCACATTTTTAGATTTTAAACTGTCAATATTCTGTTTTGATCTCTGATAAATTGAATATCCTCAACTCATGGAACTGACACACACACACACACACACACACACACACACACACACACACACACACACATTCACACTACGCAGGTATGCAGATCAGCAAATGAACTGAAGGATTTTCCATGCAGACACAGTATCTTTGTCACTCTTGGGAGGACATGTGTTCATTTGAGATGCTGTATTTCGATAATTCGTGAATTAAAAAGATGAGGAGATATTTACTAGCTTTTCTTAAAAAAAATCACTGATTGCACTTTTAAGTACACACAATGGGCTGACTGGAAGAGGTTCACTGGGCTCAAATTATTTTCTTTGGTGTCGTTCAGAGAACTATTGTGCTTGGCAACTATTGTTTACTTCTATACAGAGAAACACCATTGTAGTTTGTTTACTTTTATGGAAATATGATGACAAGTTGACCACCCCAATGACAAGTTGACCACCCCAATTGCAAATTCTATTGATGTGTCATATCAAATAATCATGGAAAATCTGACGTGAAAAGACAGAAGGACGGGGCAGAGAAAGAGAGAGAGAGAGCACTTCAGGAGGTGTCGGCAGGTAAGTTTTCATGAGAAATATCCTTTTATGCACATTTATAAATGTGGCCTAATGATAATTGTTGTGTTTTTCCTCCACATGGTGCCTTCTCAGTTATTATAGGTTAGACAATCTAATGCAAACCATTAGTAGCCTGGTAATGAGATCTCTTAATAGGCGTATGTTTACGGTGGGTGGAAACTTTGTTTAAACTTTAAAACTATTGGTTCTGCCTTCAATTTCTGTTCACTGACTGGAGATTTAAAAAAAAACTATTTGAAGCAAAGCATTTGGAGAGTTCACTGACGTACTGTAGTGAAAAGCCATACTCTGCAGAGGCACTAGGTGGCACTAGCCATCATCCATCCATTTTTTTTTTTCCAAAAACAGTGTGTACAGTATAGACCAATTTTAGACCAGCACTATATGATTTATGATTTCAGGTTGTTCACTCTTACCTATCAACCCAGGACAATGAATGACACTATACCCTCACCCACAGTGGCTGACTCCTACCTGTACCACGTCACATATCTTGTATTTATGTGGTCAGATCATCAATCTCATCCTGGGCCCCCCAATCCATGGTTTTGTAGTCTGGCACATTCTAACTGGAACTGGGACCCGTGAGTCATCAGATATCTTCCATCTGAACGTGGCTGTGGCTGAAATCCTCTTCTGCTTTTCTGCAAATCTCCACATGTTGGAGAGGTCCTTTGGCAATCTGCTAGATGGAGTTAAGGGCTTCTTCATTGGGCTTGCATTGTCTGCGCGACCCCTGTTCCAAATGTGTGTGTGTCTGGAGCACTACTTGGCAGTACTTCACCCGCTGCTCTTCTTGAGGTTTATACCGTTGAGGTACAGGGTGGCTGTGTCAGTGCTGTTCTGGCTCATGGTGTTTGGGGTCTGTGTGAACACCATGTTTGTGATCAGCTTCTTCCCTTTCCTAACCTATGGCCTTATGTTCCCTTATGAAGTGTAATATTTAAAAACATAGTTGGGGAAAAATGGAGTACATGTGACCTGCATATTTCGACAATAAAATTAAGTGCTGTGTGGTTGTATTTATGCCTTTCAGGTGGTGCTACACCACAGATGTGTAGTCGAGCTGAGACAATGAGACGCTCAGCCTGGTTAGGAAACCAGCACCTTGTACTACACTTAATTTCGTGCAGAGGGGGAGTTCTGTGCAATGGGCTAATATAACCCAGTAAGAGTCCAGTAAGAGTCCAGTCCAGTCTTGGCTTGGGTAGGGTAAGTAAGAAAGAAAAGCAAAAAGTAGAATAGGTGAGGTCCAGGCATAGGACATGGTCCAGTATAGATATCAATCTATTCAGGGTCCTCTTTTCTGCTACTGATGTCAGTGACTCCAGTTCAGTACTCCATCCTGTCTTTGAATTTTTCTTAATTAATGTTTTATGGGTAATTACTTCTCTTAATGTATAGACTAATGCTGTTGCAGTAATGTCATTATTGGGTTTGATGTACCATGGAGGAAAAGGAGAGTTTGGCTGATGAGCACCAGGTGGCACGAATTCAAACATAAAAGTATCTTCTTGTGCATAAAAGTATCTTCACTATACTGTACATAGGCATTCTCTCTCTCTCTTTAAAAAAAAATCCTTTTGAAATACTCAGCATTACAGTAAGGGCTGGGATTTAGCAGGAAATGCTGTGGAGACTGTGGCTGACATCTCATGATCTCATGGGGGGATGTGTTGTGTGCCTGCAATAAGGCAAAACCATGTAGTTTTGGATTAAAACTCCTGGATTGCCTGCCAAAGGACATGTAAAACCTTCCATACAGTATCCAGAGCCCACCTGGCACTGTTAGAAGATGATAGTTTGTGTTGGATGACAATCTAGCCAGCAATTTCATGCTGAAAAGCTTTTTTTTCTTTTATTTTGTAGCAGTCTACCCTCCACCCACGGTGGCTGCTGGGAATTACACTTGTGTTTATCCAACTTTTATATGATTACAGGCTATGTCATCCAAATCAGTTTGGAAATGGTACCAAAATGAATTGTCTGATTCAAAGGACACCTCAAAAAGTGGTAAAAAGTTCCCTCTTCAGAATGCAAACACAGTTGAGACTGAAGTGGCTGCTGACAGAGAGTTCTGTTTATTCACAAGACCTACAGGGCATATGCATACACACTTGTCAAGCTGTAAACCAAATGCATTGGCAATGTGAAGAAGATTCACTGCAGTGAAGGCTGGCTGTTCTGTTCTGAATTTTCTTCCAGCGTTCCCCCAGCTTTTATAGCAAACAGCCCTGGAAATCTTTCCATTATCCTTACATCATGGTGGACCTCCAAGCCAATCAGAATAATTCTGTCCTCCCTAAGAAAGTTTATATTGGTGGATAAATCCTCCCGATTTCCCATAAAAATATATGTTTTAATTGAGTTGATTCATCACTTTGTTTATGACAGTTGTCTTCCGGAGTCTGCCTCATCTGTTTTAATTGTTTTTTTCATTCATTCATTCATTCATTCATTCATTCATTCATCATTTTGCTCATTTTGTTCAAGACAGCTGTCTTCTGGAATCTACCTCTTCCTGCCACAAACCACCTGGGTACCAGTCACTAATGGCCTCCCCATGACTCATAACTATTACTCATATTCCACTGTCTCTTGTTTTCTCTCAACTATGTACGCAAGTGGCCATTTGTTTTCTTCACTACATTTAACCATGTAAGCAGATGGCCTATTAAACTTCTTAATTCAGTCCCTGGCCTTCAAACCATATGGCCTTCAAACCCTCATTTGATACACACACATACACATACATCTTGCTGAGAGATACTCAGCTCCATGTAAGATAGATACATTTAGTTCTTTAAACTATTACTCACTTTCAAACCAAACAAGTGCAGAGTGGGTAAACACTTATTAGTAACATAAAAAATAGGAACATGCTTCCAACAACATCCATACATGTTCTGTTAAAGTTACAAGAGAGGGCATCTGAGGGCATGTAAGCAGACACACACACACACACACACACATAAATACACTCTCTCATCTACCTGCATGCTCTGTAGGAAACAAACTGATTGTTTGCTCCACAAGGGGCAAACAATGGCTGTAAATAAGGGTGGGCATTGAGAGGATTTTAACAATGTCAATGCCACTGTCAACTCTGCTTATCTTACCAATTCTTTATCAATTCACTTTCAATTCAATTTCTTACAGGTTTTCAGTATCAGCACATGGGCCAGTGATGTAGCCTAGACCACTAAGGTGACAATAGCAGCTTATTAAAATGAGGAAAACTATGTAGAGCTGTGTTATCCATTTCTATTTTTTTTTTAAAAACATGTCGCCATTGTTAAGAGGAATTGATAATGTCAGAGGGATACAATACCAGTGAATTGCAGCATTTGATTCTTGATTCTACTCGATTCCCAGTTCTCGATTCCCACCCAAGCTGTCAATGTTTTTTTAATCGAATGTGTTTTCTTGGTACTTTTCAGGCGGTATTACTTGTTTCTGTAATACTGCTAATTACTTGTTAAGCAAGGACTGAACATGGGAGGGACTGTGGCAAAGGTGGCTATAGCACCAGAAATAAAAATTATCCCCAGATCATTTCATTACAATATTTCAGCATGAAATATAATTTGAAAAAGAGAGATCATCCACAAATGTGGACTTTACACTTCATGAATGACAGTATTGTGTCAGGAAATACAAAAATGTCATTATTACATAATTTAATTATAATCCTGTTGTGCACCCGCACCCAAAGATGTTATCTGCCTGTTGAGAAAAGAGACAGGGTACCTGAGGCATGCTTGTAAAACAGGTCAGATTAGTTGAAGTGTTGAAATGTGTGTGTGTGTGTGTGTGCGTGTGTGTCTTTGTGTTTGTGTGTGTGTTTCTCTTTGTGTGTGTGTGTGTGTGTTTGTGTGTGTTTGTGTGTGTGTGTGCATGTGTGTATGTGTGTCTCTTTGTGTGTGTGTGTCTGTGTGTGTTCTGTGGTGCAGAAGTATGCAGACACGCCTGCTCTCTGAATTCAGTCTGTCCTTCCTGCTCCCCAAAGCAGTTAAAACTAGAGCAATAAATAGGAAATTAAGTCAGTGTGAGAGAAGGCAATTGGAACAGGTGTGGTGATCATTTGGGATCTTTTGGAAGGACAGAAGCAAAGGTAAGACAACACAGATCAGCAATGTCTTGGACCTTCCATTCCTCATTGTCTGCTGCTTAGCTCCAATATGTGTATGTATGTATCTTTGTGTGTGCACATGTGCATGTGTGCATCTGAGTTTATGTGTACGTGTGTGTGTGTGTGTGTGTGTGTGTGTGTGTGTGTGTGCACGTGTGGGTGCATCTGAGTGTGTATGTTTGTGTTTGTTTGTATATGTCTGTGACTTGTTTGAAAGGAAGGTTGAAAACCCTTTTACGTGCAAATAAATGAGCACATTAGCAAACATGAGACACATGACTAAGAAGAATGACATGATTAGCAGCATGCAGCAAAAGGAATATGTGCAATTCAATATTGATTAATACCATAACAGAGGCTCATTTGCCCACTCAGGATATACTTCATAGTGTTGAACTTAAATGCCCTTCCTTCTCTCTCCCGGTGAACCTGACCATGAATGCTGATAGGGAATTGAAAGGCTGACTTTCATAACTAGCTAACTAACTACACCTTTGTTTGACTTAACACTGGGCTGTGGATGCCAAAGATTTAGACTGTAGAGCACACATATTTCACAAAGTTTGGGGTCTGTTCTTGTGATTTAGTCAGTTTTGTAGGAGAGGTGTTGTTTCTCGTGGCCATACCTGCCATACTCCAGTTGCCTTTGAGATGAGATGATGAACTGAATGATGATTTTATAGGGGTCTATAGATTGAAAAACAATTTTCACTTTTTGGCTTTGTTGAATTAGGAGAGGTTGTATATGGCCACAGAGTTGTCATGAACGTGAAATATGGTTGTATGCTCCATCACATTTAAATTTTGAAATAGATAGCAGATAGTAGAGCACATGTACTTCCACAAGTTTGCAGTCTCTTTTTGTGATTTTGTCAGTTTTGTGGGAGAGGTGTGGTTTCCTATGGCCATACTTGCCTGGCAGGTTGGCTGATGGACTAACTCCAGTTGCCTTTGAGTGGCTGGTCCTGCCTCATTCCACTGTTCCAGATCAACAGTTTAAGAGTGCGGAAAACATCCATTGTCTTCCGTACACGCAACAGTCAACCTTTCACCTGTTACACCCTCCCTACAACAAATGTATTGTTGTGTGTGTGTGTGTGTGTGTGTGTGTGTGTGTGTGTGTGTGTGTGACTAAGTGTGCATGTGTAATTTTGTGAGTGCGTGTGTGTGTGTGTGTGTGTGTGTGTGTGTGTGTGTCTTCAGACACCTTTTCAAGTGTCTTAAGAGTGAAAAACAGGCCTGTCCTTTTCATCTTTGTGGCACCTATTTACAGCAGCAGTTAACACTCTCACCCTATTTGGCCCATGGCCTATTATTAGTATTATTTTTATATAAGCCATAGGACTAAGTGTTTTTTCATTATAATAATAATTTAAAAACACATATATAAGAATTATGTAATTGTATAAAAAAATAATATTTCCTGTATTATAATATAATGCTTTGTTGTATACAAGAAGAAACATGGCCATTAAAAGACAGATGTGAAGAAAAAGGTTGAAAAAAAAGGTACAAGCAAGATAATTTTGGATAATCAAAAAGGACCTATCCCTTTTCTATAGACTTAGACTATAGACCACGCCTGAATGTGCCATTTTTTGTTTACATTTGTATCACATTTAGCAGAGTTTAATGCCTCTGATAAGCAGTGTTTTATATATATATATATATATATATATATCAGGTTGGGGTTCCAGGAGACCTTTCCGTTAGGCAGGAGAATTTTGATGTCAAAGCATGTAATTAACCTAACAATTACTGTTTTCCAAATCTGTGGGCCGATGTTGCAGGTATGTCGCTGCCCAGCAGCTTTCTGTCGGAGGAGCAATTCTCCTGCTCCATCTGTCTGGACATGTTCTTCAACCCCGTGTCCACACCGTGTGGCCACAGCTATTGCCTGGCCTGCATCACCTCCTACTGGGACGGCAAGAACAAGCAGAAGGACTGGCAGTGCCCCATTTGCAAGGAGACGTTCCGCCGGCGGCCCGAACTGCACGTCAACCACACGCTCAAGGAGATCACCGAGCAGTTTAAGCGCATGGCCGTGGCGGCCGATGCTGTTTCCTCCAACACTGCCACGGCAGAGGACGACAGTGCGGCTGCCTTCTCACCCGCGGTCAGGCGACGGCCCAAAGAGCTACCTGACGAGGTCATCAGTGAGATGAAGAGCCGATTCCAGAGACCGATATCCTCTCACGGAGGCCAACCGGCTCCTCCACCTTACGAGGCCCACTCTCCACCCCCCGTGGGGCTCACACGCCGCATGACGATGGGCAGTTTGGGGGGAAGCGAGCCGTCCTCGGACGCACCTCCGTGCCCAATACACAGGCTAGGCCTGGAGCTCTTCTGCCGCAACGAGCAGGTGTGCATCTGTGCCGCCTGCATGGAGAGGGAACACTACGGGCACTCAGTCGTACCTGCCCAGAGAGAGTGGGCCATTAAAAAGGTTTGTAACCTTTACCGTGTGTGTGCGTGGTCTGGCTGTCATTTCTTGCTTGTGTCTTTGTATCTGTGAATTTATGTGCTTGAGTGTGTGTGTGTGTGCAGATGTTTGGTCTGCCTCTCCTTTTGTGCCTGTGTCTGTGTATGTGTGTGTGTGTGTGTGTGTGTGTGTGTGCATGCATGTGTGTGTGTGTGTGTGTTTGTGTGTATTTCTGTTTATGCTCTCTCCCTCCTTTCTTGTTTGTGTGTCTGTGTGTGTGTGCATGAATTATGAAACCATGTCGATGACATACGTGTATCATAAGATACAGGGTGAACACAGGTGAAGTGTCTCCATTGTTGTAATGCTGTATATCTACTTTTAGAAATGAACAATGAAAACCATCATGGGTATTTCTAGTCCATTAAAGCCATAAATGACCTCTCTGGTGGCAGGCTCACATGGGCATTGCAGAGGTGGAGATTCAGGATATGCTCAAACTCAGGGAGAAGAAGGCAGAAACAATCCGGACTGCCCTGGCAGAGATTCAGGTATTTCCTCACCTGTCCAAATATGCTTGTTTGACACAAGCCCTGCTTAGTCATCTGCCACATGATCACACTCAGAAATCATGAGAATGATGGTAATGAGACTAAAACATATCTAAATGGATTGATATGCAGTCTAATCAGATCTAGACTAAATATAGTTTAAATAATCGGTGTAGTGTAAGCATTGCTTGACTTATCTAACAGGTTTATGCTCCACTTGTTATTTTCCTAACCAAGCAAAACTGAAATATCTCTAAATTAATTGATGTCGAATTGAATCGAGAGTCAAAAAAAAAATCAGGACCTTGAATCGGAATATCCAGGTCCTAGAATCAGAGTCGAATTGAATGAGGAACTCAGAAATCAGAAGTGATCATCAACCCTTAACAGGAGCCTAATCCCTTTGCAGGCCAAAGCAGACCAGGAGAGTCAGGGCAGTGCCAGCATGTTCTCGTCCCTGGTGGTGGCCATCGAGGCCAGACAGGCGGAGCTGCTGGAGGTGGTGGAGCAGGGAAGACGTGCCGCAGAGCTTCGGGCACATTCGCTACTTCATGACCTGGAGCAGGAGATGGACGAGCTGAGGAGGAGGAGGGCCACCATCACACAGCTCACTGAATCCAATGATCACGTTTTCTTTCTCAAGGTCAGTGTAATGTGTAAAGAAACTGAGGTTTGTAACAAAACTCCTTTTAAGTGATGAGCTCTGTCAGCATTCATGTTTGTGACTTTTCATTTCCTTAATATACTGATGTTCTAGTCACACATCTATAGTCATCATGTAGCGAGGCCACAACTGCAGCCATCTAGTGGTAATTCTCATTACATTCACTTATTACATCCCCCTTTCTTTACATGTGAGCTACCATACACATGAACAAGCTATTTATCTAGCAACCTTAATCTGTATCAGTGTTTTTTCTTTCAACACCAACATAAATATGAACACATTTAATTTTTTTTCACATTCTCTGTACTTGACCATGAACTCAGTTTTTTTATATCAATGAATCAGTTCATTGTCTTTAAAGACTGAGCCTATCAGCTGCTACACCGTGTGTGACTCTTCTCAACACAGGTCAGTCTCTTCAGCTCTTTGGTCGATCAACAGTTTGTTCAACTGATGCCTTGCAGGCTGGATCTTCCTTTTAAGCTTCATCAGTCTGCCATTGCAAGGTGACATGTTTTCAGCAAACTCCTTCGATTCCTTCTCAGGATTCTGTTTTGACTGTGTAGGACCTTGGACTGAATTTCTCAAGCACAGTTGCTTTCTTGGTCCAGGTCCATAGGACTAGGTTTTTTTCTTTATAATAATAATTTAAAAACACATATATAATAATTATGTAATTGTATAATCTTGGATTCTCACTGTGTCATTCCTAGCCAGTGGCATCAAGCTTTGGGTACCATCGTTTCCCATTTGTCTCTTTTGTAGGAGTTTTTGTTTTTGTTTTACTTTGTTCTGCTTCTGTTCAGAAGTGTGAGGAACTGTCGTGCGTAGCCTGTGTGCCATAAGAACTGCTGCAGGAGACATGCACACCATGCTCAAATGGTGAGGCTCGATAACTCAACAGAGCTAGACATGGATCTGAATTACTCTCCTGCACTTATTTGAGCAGTTGTTTGACTGTGCACACATCTCTCTGCCTTTCTGTTTGACTGGGCATACAAGGGGCTAGAAGTCACAAGTCAAAAATCATACTCTTCCTGATATAAATATAAATCCTGGAACCTTTACAACTATAGGATGGACCTAGGGAATCCCCGGTCTCACAAAGATAGACTTCATGTGTTTGATCACACAGGCTGCAGACATGTTGGGAAGCAGCGCCTTCTCTGGATAGTTGGATAGGTAATCAATTACCAGCAGGTAATTCTTTCCGTCAAAGTAGAACAACTTCCATGATTCATCAGGTATGTTTGTGATTGTCATGGGTTTTGCTTGATGTTTCAGCAAGCGTCACAGCATGAAACCTTCCTGTCTGTGTCAGCATTGATAGCTGTTCAGGCCTTCTCCAGAGACAATAGGATGGCTCCAATTCCATTCTTTGAAGAATCAGTGAATATCTTGATCTTTTTAGATGGATCAAGAAATGGGGCTGTTCTGTTTCATGTTCAGAGGTCCGCTTTAACTCACACCTGTCACTCTGCAGATATACTCTTGGACAATAAGTTTGGAATTAATTTTCCAGTGAAATTTGACATGTCCTAATACACGCAGCACACCATTTTTGTCTTCGGGTATTGGCATCATTCTGTCTAGTTCACATTTCAGTTTTTCTGACAAGGGCACTGGAACTCACCTGGGAGCACAGATATCCTTCATCCTTCAGCTGCATCTTATAGGTGAATGGTAAAACACCAAACCCCTTGAAGATGTCTGGATACTGATTCACTGTTGACTACACTGTTCTGTGCATTAACATTGACACAGTAAACCCTCTTTACTAAGGCTCAATTTTCACATGCTTTGTCACCAAGTAATGAGTCATTCATCCAGTTCATTTGGAAAAAACAATTAAAAACATGAGGTGATGTTCTTTTTCTTTCTAAAGGTTTCACCTTTAGTCTGCAAGCGCCTTTTGTGTTGATGTTTTGTTCATTGTAAGTTTGAGCTTCACTACAATAGGGTTGATGTGTGGTTTTACTCATGACTCTGATGTTGCATTCACTCATGAGATTTGCCCTTTGCCCCAGTGTCTAGCTTGAGAGAAATGACTGCACTGTTTATCTGTAATGGCACAATCCACTGATCCTGCTTAACACTTCTCACATTTGAGCACTGTTCAGTCTCTTTGGGCTTTAAATCAGTCTGAGCTACCATGCCTACAAAGAATGAATCTAAGAGTTCAGTTCCTTCCACTGTATGGATACGTTCACCTCTTCTCTGTTTCCCTTTGGAAAAGTATTGCTTTTTCCTTTACATTTATTACATATTTTGCAATTTCCTCTGCATCATTTCAGCCAGTAGCTTTTATTTTTTCTGTTATTCCCCACTTGGAAGGGGGAGAATTTTCACACCCTACCTGCCAAATGGTAGCAAAATAGGTCCAGTTTTACATTAGCCTATCTGATGTTTTAATTTACATAAGTCTTGTTTTTATGATTCACTTCTCGTTCATAATTAATTTAACCCTATGGGCCCTAGGCTACTTTCAGGGTAATTTCACTGCCTATATTTTTAAGCTCTTATCTCAAGTCATTATAAGGGCCATCTACATATGTTGTTTTTTGGGGTTCGGGGCAGTCAAGGCTATCCAAATCTGGCAGTGTTACTACTTGCATGCCTGACATCAGCCTGAGTATTAAGAAAATATATTTTGTGCTTTATAATTTTTTACACTTTTGCAGATTACATTTTTGCACTATAGGAAGCATGTCAGTAGAAATATAGACAGATAGATAGATACTTATCCCGTAGGAAATGAATGGAGATGAAGACGATTTGATTTCAAGATGAAGACGATTTGATTTCAAGATGAAGATGATTTGATTTCAAGACAAAATTAGGAATGCTTTACCACTGAAATCAGTAGGTTCTCCTATTTATTTTGATACACTTTTTGCTATATTTTAGTTAAGAGATGAATGGGTGAGAGATGGTTGCAGAGCTGTATTAATGTTCTCATTACATTCACTTATCATTGCAGTCACTTACTGTGAAGATTTTTTAACCTCCACTAAGGAGGTTATATTTTTTGCCTGTGTTTGTCTGTCTGTTTGTCTGTCCATCTGTCTGTGTAAAAAATAACTCGAAAAGTACTGAGTGGGTTTCAAATAAATTTTCGGACACGGTTTTAGGACTACATGGGTATTTGTATTGCATCAGTGACCCTATATTGCCTTGTCGGAGGTCTGTGTCCTCCGAGTGCTTTTCTAGTTTTCTGAAATGTGTCTGCTGTCTGAAAAAATAAACATTGCTGGTAGTTATGATAGAAGTTCATGATGTTAAGTCTTCTTGTAATTGCATTCCAGTGAGAATGAGATTAATGTCTAGATGTATATGGATCTTACATATAGAGGTTCAGGGATCACAAGATCACATAAGGCCACGTGTCCTAGTTTAGGTTTTTGCAAATTTTCATGAAGAAAAACTGAGATAAAAGCTTGCAGCTATATTCGCACTGGGCTGAACAGCCTTGCTGTTAATTTCTATTTGAGAGTCTTGTGAAAAGGTTGACATAAATGTTTGATTATTGCCCTGCTGAGCACACAACCTCTCTTCACATGAGGTTGATCCATGTCCTTCCCCTATTACAAACCCTACCCTTGCTTGGTTTAACCCTGTCCTTCTAAAACATTCTGCTCCCTACAGACCTTCCCGTCAATCTCGGCACAGCCCCCTAAGATGCGGGAGTGGGCGCATGTGTCATTGACCCCTGACCCTGTGGCGGGGGCGGTGCTGAGCAGTGTCACTCAAATGGTGGAGTCCCTTCAAGAAGAGCTGAAGAAGCTGCCAAAGATCTGTAAGAGCAGCTTGGTCTCATACAGTATTCATGCACACATGCTCACACACACACAAACACACACGCCATTTTACTGCCAAGCCACTTGCCACATACTGTGCACTTGGGACACACACATGCGTGCACACACACACACACACACACAGACACATGCACACTATACTGACTGTAGCAAACATAGCAAACAACATGCAAACAAATAAACATACACTGTATTTCACATATTTTATTTAAAACATCTACAGTCTTGTCAGTGCAATGCATTACACACATACATTTATCAATGATAAGTAATTTATCAGTAACTTAGTTTTCTCCATAATATTTCCAATCACTCCATCACTCTAATCCCCTGTTCTCCTCAGGTTTGCAGTCACAAACAGAAACATCTCTTACCTCCTACCAGCCAAGTAAGATCATTTTGCATCTTCTATCCAGCTCCAATGCACTGGGTGTGGTGAAATATTGTGTCCTCCACTTCTGTGCTCTGCTCTGATGTAACTTTGTAACTTATTGTGTTTCAGGGCAGCAGAGAGTACAGGATTATGCAGGTAATCAACTTAAAACACACCCAAACACACTCAAGCACCAACACACACACACACACACACACACACACACACACACACACACAAAACATGTTAGTCTTCCATTATCCTTTAACTGAATTGATGTCATTTAATTCAGCTGTCCATTCGCTCTGTCATTGTTGTTCATTCTCTCTGTCACTGCTCTGACCCAGAAAATGTGACCCTTGACCCGGCCACCGCTCACCCGAGGCTTGTTCTCTCTACTGACTACAAGCGTGTCCACTGCAGTGACCACTACCAGCCAGTGCCAGACTCTCCACGTCGTTTTGACCGAGTCGTCTGCATCCTGGCCGAGCAGGGATTTGGGTCTGGCCGACACTACTGGGAGATTCACGTGGGGGCGAAAACCGACTGGGACTTGGGCATAGCCAGTCAGTCCATCAACCGCAAGGGGAAGATCACGGTCAGCCCCGCACATGGCTACTGGTTTCTCAGCCTGCGCAACAAACATGACTATGCCTTCCGCACAGATCCATCCACAGCGTTGGATGTGCCTAGCAAACCACAGAGGATTGGCATCTTTGTGGACATAGACAATGGCCAGGTCTCCTTCTATGATGTGGGTTCCAAGCAGCTCATCTACACCTACTCGGACACCTTCTCTGGCATCATCCACCCTTTCTTTAGCCCCTGCACCAACAAGTCAGGCAAAAATGAAACACCTCTGGTCATCTGTCCCATTTCACAAGACTGAGGGGGATTGGGACATATCTACAAAGACTAAGAGGTTAAATATGACCACATATGTAACTTCTCTTATTGTGTCTATATGTACCGTAATTTGGAGTTATGTGGGGGATCTATAGTAACACCTCAGAATCTCAGCTGCTCTGTAACAGTGAAGTGAAGCCAACGGTTTCTTTTTTAGAGAGAGTTGAACAAAGACTTAAATCATCTTGGTCAACGTCATACAAGTATATTACTTTATTGTGCACAGAAGGGTCCCCACATTTTTTTGTAGCCTTTTTTAGGTGTGCTGAATACGGCCTCATTAGGCCCAGCCAGCCTAACTGTTTACCTGAAACTGAGAATACAAATGCCAAAATAAAAACATCTGGATACGTACACATATTCATTCTTCATTTCCATAATTATTTAAGCTACATTTTTTTATCTGGTAGTCTGTAGTAACAGTCATTTGTTACAGTCATTGACGGACGATTCCTGACCATACCGACGGCGACTCCATTGTATTTCATACTGTAAATGAAGTTATTTGTGATGGTGATGAGAAAAGTTCGACAGTAGAGAGCGCTATATTTCAGATTTCAGTTGTGCATCAGAGATGGGGAAAATCTCTTCTATCCCTGTTGGGACCACCAGCAGCCAATGACTGTGGCTTAACACAGTGACCAATGAATCGCGTCAATCCCTGCTCCATGGTATGGTCAGTCTGTAACATTATCTGGCGAATGGGACGGGTGATTGACCAGACTTGGTCAGATAATCTTAATGGTGAGTATGCTGCAAGAAATTTCATTATGCATATTATTTTTGTGAGGGTGACCGAATAGTGCGTTCCGAAACAGGTGTGCCTTGATGCGCTATCAGGTTGATGGATTTGGGCGTGTGTCTGTTTTTATGTGTGCGTCTATAGGGTACTTGAAATGTTACACAAGTCTATGCGATTATGTACCTGTACCTTACTTCAGAAGGTAAGTTAGTGATAAAATGCGCTATGTCCTCACGTCTTAGGTTAGGCTACCTAAAACGACAGGAGACCATACAAAATATACAGTAGTACAATACTAATAACATGGGATGCGACATGTGAATTGCTCAGCAGTATCTGAATCTACGTGCGCTTTCAGCCAATATCGAACTATACAGTAGCGCTTTCTAGTTTAATGTACAAGGATGTTTCACTCCTTCTCACTTCTTGTCCCGTTGCTGTCTCTAATCTCGCCATTGCCACTGCACTACTGTTATGACATTCATTGCAGTAGAATTATTCTTGAATGATCATAATAAAATGCACAGTGATAAGTTCTCAAATTAACTGACGTAGACTATTGTGGCGGATTTGGATTTTCGGCTTCCCACTCCAAAAATAGACTCTGTGGTAGGCAATCACCGCTTGAACACGGTCTGCCCGACCATCTACATCCACCGACAGGCTGACTGCAATTAATTTTTTTTTTCAGTTAGCTTGTTACATAACGCTCTGAACATTTCCATTCCCACTATTGCGTTCGCCACCTTACAATGTTAAAAATGACAATTTCTTATAGGTTTCTGTTCTAACCCTGCCGTGGTTCACGTAAGCCTCTTTAGTTCTGATTGAATTCAGTCATTGTCTGCCTCTCTGGGACACACACACACAGCTGGACGGGCCGTAATGACACTGGATGAAAAAAAAATGCAGTGAGATTAAAGTAGGTATTGGGTTTCACTCTAACCAACCACATCCGAAACCACTGAACGTCAAATGATATTTTACATTTGAGAAAAATAGGAAAGTTATTTACCTTTGCCTACATCAATATATTTTGATCTTGCTGAGTTTGGATGTGTTATACGCTAAAGCGACCCTGAAGCCAAAAGGCGAGGGAACCAAACGAGGCTAGAATGTCAGAGCACCCTTTGTAACGTGCCCATACAGCCAGGGTCATTCATTTGTAATAATTACCATATGTCACACTCATTCATCTCTGTAGCAGTGTGGCCAAAGATACAGTAAATCTTGGAAACTTGAAATCGAGTGTGTACCTGGGCCAATGCTCACTTTTCTCTGTCCTTTACAAATGATTTCCCTTTCAGGTCATTTGGGGGTTAATGCTATTCGATATGAGATCACACTGATTATTCCCTGCCTGGCGCTGACATGGCAACAGCAAGGAAAGGTGTGTGCTTCTTTTCTCGTTTTGTGTGTTACCAGTTTGATGTATGTGCTATTAGGTTATTTGTTGTCACATGGACGTTATATTAATGTAGTGCAGTACAACAGTTTAAAATCCATAATTCAAGACACTGTTGAATTTCACCAAAACCCATTACACATGTGTGTAAAAAATAAGGCTCTTTTGCATTTTAGCAACACCCATTTCAACCTAAATATTCCTGACTGAACCTAGAAACTACAGAGAAACTTCTGATAATTTGTATATGGTAGTGTAGCATCTAAAAAAAAACAGCTTTTTCTCCACCAGATTCCACCTCAAAGGGTGGGGGGGTGCATTTCCCTGATGAAGAGGACACCAACTCTCCTCCAGACAGCTCAGATGAGGCTCGGCCTGACAAAGTCATCAGTGCCACCCCAGAGGCTGATGGGACTTACCTGGTGAAGGTGGGTCTGTGTGTGTGAGTGTGAGTGTTTGTGCGAGTGAGTGAGTATGTGTGTGTGATGAGACTTACCTGGTAAAGGTGAGTGTGTCTGTGGGCTTGATTTTACTTACCTGGTGAAGATGAGTGTGGGCCTGATATTACGTACCTGGTACAGGTGAATGTGAATGTGTGAGTGTGGTGTGAGACTTGTGAAGGTACGTCTGTGTGTGGACCTGATCTGACTAACCTGGTATAGGTGAGTGTGTGTGAGTGATGGGACTTACCTGGCAAAGGTGAGTGTATATGTGGGCTTCACAGAGAGTGTGGATGGACATAACTCAGGCATTACAATGCCAACAAAGGACTTGTGTTGCGAAGAGCTATTTTCAGATGCTGCATGAAGCCTTGAACATGTTATGCTGTGCTATGCTATGCTATGAGGAAGTGTACACAAGAATTGTCCATTGTTCTTTGCAACAGTACATGCTGACAAGGTATTTGAACTCATCTCAATGACCAGGAAATTATCAATTAAATAAATAAATTAAATAAATAAATTAAAAATCTCACCCATTTGATGTATTAATGTGGGGATCTAGCAAGATGCAAGGTTTCGGAAGTATTTTCTACTCTCCACAAAACACACCTGACAGAATTGCTTCTCATGTACTTCTAAGTCCAAAGAAAGAAATGTCGAAGGTTTATAAACAATCTCTCCCCAGACACTATCTCCCCTCATGAGTGAGGTACAGTAGAGTGCCTCCTTAGAGACAGCATCAGTCACACTATTCTTCCCTGCTCTCAGGTGGGTTTCCTGAGAAGCCAGCACCGCTATGAAATCATTTTCAACCTCCCACAAGTCCCATCGGTGGGCAAAGATGCCACCCTGTCCCCTGCCCTCAGGACAACAGCCAAACCACGCCTGCGTGCCACCCGCATCACTCCTCGCCAAGAAGGTACGGGCCAGCTGGCATTGGTGCATCAATGCTATCTAATGCCCAGCATATGGCTTCAAGTAGATGCACAGAGCCTGAAATGCCTGAAGATTTGCTACATTATTAACTCAATGTAACGACTGTGTAGCTTCTCTGATTCGGTTTGGAAAATTAAGAGATGTGGGTAAATCTTGATGAATTTTGCTTACTTCCATAGTGTACATGTCAGTATTGTAACTGTACAGAGTAATTTGTCAGTGTATATGTCAGTATTGTAATTGTATACAGTCATTTCAGTATTGTCTTCTTGCCATGTCTTTTTTTTTTGGGGGGGGGGGGGTCTTCATCATTTGTGAGAGTGCTCTATGCAGATGTAAGTAACTTTCCACTCTCTGTTGCCTGTGCACACAAATACAAATTTGCTTCCTGTATAAATATCCACAGTATGAGAGCTAGTCCTTCCTCAGAACAAACCCGCACATCTGTATGAATGACTCATATGTGATGAATTCTCTAGGCTTCACGTCTCCTATTTCAGCATTTTATCAATCTCTCCGTGGAGTTGGCTACTACGTACAGACACTCTTTATTGATCTCTCCATGGAGAACACTATAGCAGACACACTGATGCTTGGCCAGTGTACTTATGTTACAGTGTGGTACTCTTTGATTTCTGCATTCACAAGCACTGCAAATGGGAGAACTATAAATTGTGCTGTATTACAGTTGGCCTGATACCTCAGGGGCATTTTGTTCATCATAAGAATTTAACACCTCACCAAAACTTTGTTTTTTACTGTGTAGTTACATACATACAAAAATATCCTGTTAAATGCAAATGATTTTAATGCCATGAACGATCAAAGGTTTAATCATATCACTCATGTGTGACTATGTGTGTGTGTGTGTGTGTGTGTGTGTGAGGCAGGTGGAGTGAAAGTGGTGTGTGAGTACACTACGCAGCAGGAGGGCGTGCTGCAGGAGGAGCTGACATTGGTTAACCGCAGCAGAAGGGATGGTAGTGTGCGGGTCAGACTACAGGCCAGAGTGATGGGTAAGTCACTTAACTAAATACACAGCAGCACAAGCACACTCATATTCTCTCTCTCTCTCTCTCTCTCACTTTCTTTCATGCATTCTCGAGAGAGAGAGAGAGAGGGAGAGAGTCATCTTATAAAACTGGTGCAGAATTTAGGGCTCTTAAGTATTAAGAGAGTTCTGCCTTTAGATGTATGCCACCAGGCCTTTACTTTAATCCTGACTTGGAAGGCATCCATATCTCATCCCAGATGAGCAGTATAGTTTCTTTTCAGTACCACACAAATCACCCAGCGAGAGAGAAAAGTGCCCGTCTAGCCAGGAAAGTGGTCTGCCATTGTCCTCTAGTGGTGCCAGGGGTAATAGCATCCTCTGAGTAAATTTAGAAGTGCTGTAAAATGATGCTGTAGTTCTTGTTCTCCTGCAGACCGTCACCATGGAACCCCACTGTTGATGGGGGGGGTTCGATGCATTGGACCAGAGAAGGAGGTAACCACCAAACAGACTGACCGTAAGAAGATTTGATCACCAGACCGGACCGGTCAGCTATGGAGGAGTCATATCAACACAGACTTTAATCAGGAATATAGCCTATACAACTCCAGTACACAACTCTACATATCAGTATAGCCATTTGAACTGCAATAGTATATCTTCATGAAGAACTTAAACCAACAGCACAGGGCTTAATATATCCACTGTCCACTAGTTTTCTGTACAGACCAGCCATGAAAGTGCTTGTTTTGCTCCCCAGGGTATATAAGAACACTTTCTCTATTCTTAAACACATTCTGTATCTTATCTCTATTAGGCTATATTGTCATAGGCAATTACACATGGCCTCCAATAATCCTTATTTGATAAGTGAATTCCATAACAAATATGTTCTCTTTTTTTGCAGATTGTTCAGATCAAAAAATATTTGTGTTCTTTTAAAAACAATGACTATGAAAAACATAATAAAATCTGATCACATTGCTCAGAAAATGTTTGTGTGTTTGTGTGTGTGTGTGTGTGTGAGAGAGAGAGAGAGAGAGAGAGAGAGAGGTGGGAAAAACATGAGGTGGGTAAACCATGAAATCGGTGTTGGGGGGTGGGGTGGGGTGCAACGCACTAACGTGGATGCGTTAACGCACCACTACAGCCCTGAATAATCGAAAGCCAATGTCATGAACTGCAGTTATGCAGTAGCCTATATGTAGCGGTTGTAGTACCTCTTAAAAGAATACAAGAAATTATTCTGATGCTCACATTTTATTCGAATCGAAACTACTCAATGCTGCAAAGGTTACCGGATACTGGTGATATTCGCTAGAAAACCTCTAAAAGTCCAAGCTCTGGTGAGGCATATGTGTGTTTGAATGAGTCGAGACTTGCAGGTTGACGAAAAGCAAAGCGGTTCGGGTTTGGGTTTTGATTTTGAGTTGGCCAGGTGGTGCCTTCATCATTGCCCTCCCCATTGACCTCAGTGTCCACTATGTCTGTGGTTTAACATTTTCAAAATTGCCACTGTTCACATAAGCCAAAAATGAGGAATGGCATATTTCAGCATCCATATTCTGATGGTTTCACCATCACAGTCTGGGATTCTGGGAGTAAATTCCTGGCATGATTGAATAGGTCAGAAATCAACTAAAGGTCAAGATGGTATTTCCAATGTCAAGGTAATTTAGGAGCCTAAATATAATAAAATGATATATTTCAAGGGCTGACTACCTTGGTATTAATATTAATCTCAGGGTCTCATTCTTCAAAATTGAATGATTCTTGACAAGAAGAGAAGGCGGACTATTGACACATGAACCTACACTCACCGGCCACTTTATTAGGCACACCTATTCAACTGCTTGTTAACGCAAATTCCTAATCAGCCAATCACATGACAGCAACTCAATGCATTTAGGCATGTAGACATGGTCAAGACGATCTGCTGCAGTTCAAACCGAGAATCAGAATGGGGAAGAAAGGTGATTTAAGTGACTTTGAATGTGGCATAGTTGTTTGCTGGTCTGAGTATTTCAGAAACTGCAGATCTACTGGGATTTTCTCGCACAACCATCTCTAGGGTTTACAGAGAATGGTCCGAAAAAGAGAAAATATCCAGTGAGCAGCAGTTCTGTGGGTGAAAATGCCTTGTTGATGCCAGAGGTCAGAGGAGAATGACCAGACTGGTTCAAACTGATAGAAAGGCAACAGTAAGTCAAATAACCACTCGTTACAGCCAAGGTATGCAGAAGACCATCTCCGAACACACAACACGTCGAACCTTGAGGCAGATGGGCTACAGCAGCAGAAGACCACACCGGGTTCCACTCCTGTCAGCTAAGAACAGGAAACTGAGGCTAAAATTCACACAGGCTCACCAAAATTGGACAATAGAAGATTGGAAAAACATCGCCTGGTCTGATGAGTCTCGATTTCTGCTGCGACATTCGGATGGTAGGGTCTGAATTTGGCAAAAAGTCGTTGGTATGGCCTTGAGAAGCCCACTGCACTGGAGAATGCGGGCATCAATCCCACTACCTCTTGCATGCGAGCGCTCTACCATTTGACCTAATTCCCCACACTGCATGCTACATTAGCCACGACTGAATATTGGTAAGTCCACCTGCTTCTGCTGCTTCTGAGTGGTACTGCTTGCTGTAGCTCATTTTTCAAAATTGAATGACTCTTGACAGGAAGACAAGGTGGTCTACACAGGTTTTCAGAATCAACACATGAACATAATACGTGCTCATGGCCTGTATTGCTAGAATGGACAAAGTGGCTGATTACAGTAAGGTAAGCCACGTCGAGTAGTGCTATATATTTCAGCTCTACTTTCACAAAGTTCAGTATTCCATGCTTAAAAAGGCACACTGGCGCTTACAGGAGGAAATCTGGTCACAGCCCGTCGTAGGCCGGCAACCCTGCTGGCCCTCGACCGAGCCTAGTCAGACCTTGTGGGCCAGGACAGAGGAGAAGGGAGGCTGGAGCTGCAACTGAATACTATTGGTAAGTCCACCTGCGTCTGCTGCTTCTGAGTTAACAGCTGAACGCACTAACCGATTGCGCCACAGAGACCTCGGCAGGGCCAGGTGCTCTCGCTATTGGTGCGGGCATTCATGACTTCGGAAGAGTTAGGCACACATGCATTCGCTTGCCGCATGCTTGCCGCAGCGCATTCCTTCTTGCGAAGCCCGGCTAGCTCAGCATACCATGAGACTCTTAATCTCAGGGCCGTGGGTTCGAGCCCCGCGTTGGGTTTTCACTGGCACCAGATAAAAAAACAAACATTCCTACAGCAGCAACCGCTTCCTGAAGAGAAAAAACAGGCACGGAACAGCCAAGCAGCCACCATCTGGTGCTTGCTTACCAGCCTTACCACCTACTGCTCACTGCTCATTTTTCAAAATTGAATGACTCTTGACACGCTGGCGCTGACAGGAGGAGATCTTGTCACAGCCCGCCGTAGGTTTGATCCCCGTACGGGCCAGTCTCTTCATTTCTCAAAGACGTTGCCAGAGGACATCTTTGGAAATGCCCTACCTGCTCGCGCAACAAAGGAGGTTTTGCTTTTCTGCGAAGAAGGGAGTCTGGAGCCGCAACTGAATACTATTGGTAAGTCCACCTGCTTCTGCTGCTTCTGAGTGGGAACGCTTGCTTACCAGCCTTGTCATCTACTGCTCACTGTAGCTCATTTTTCAAAATTGAATGAGTCTTGACAGGAAGACAAGGTGGTCTACACAGGTCTTGCTTTTCTGCGAAGAAGGCCTCGGCGCAGCTTGGAGCAAAAGCTGCGCCCTTAGGTCGTCTGGCAGCGCAATGGACATCGCTCAATAGGTGCTCGTCCCTGGGTGGGCTCGAACCACCAACCTTCGGGTTAACAGCCAAGCGCTAACGATTGCCACAGAGACCTTTGGAGGCCCCAGAAAATCAGACACAAAACGGCCAAGCAGCTGCCATCTGGGAAGGAAAGGAAGTGAAAACAAAAGTTATGGTCTTGGGAAGTCCACTGCACTGGAGAATGCACGCATCAATCCAGCTACCTCTTGCATGCTAAGCGAGCGCTCTACTATTTGAGCTAATTCCCCACTCTGCGTGACACATTAGCCGCGACTGAATATTGGTAAGTCCACCTGCTTCTGCAGCTTCTGAGTGGGAGTGCTTGCTTACCAGCCTTACCACCTACTGCTCACTGCTCATTTTTCAAAATTGAATGACTCTTGACACGCTGGCGCTGACAGGAGGAAATCTGGTCACAGCCCACCTGCGTCTGCTGCTTCTGAGTTAACAGCTGAACGCGCTAACCGATTGCGCCACAGAGACCTCGGCAGGATCAGGTGCTCTCGCTATTGGTGCGGGCATTCATGACTTCGGAAGAGTTCGTCACACATGCGTCGCCGCATGCTTGCCGCAGCGCATTCCTTCTTGCGAAGCCTGGCTAGCTCAGTCGGAAGAGTATGAGACTCTTAATCTCAGGGTCGTGGGTTCGAGCCCCACGTTGGGTTTTCACTGGCACCAGATAAAAAAACAAACATTCCTGCAGCAGAAACTCCTTGCTGAAGAGAAAAAACAGGCATGAAACAGCCAAGAAGCCACCATCTGCACTTCATTGGTATGGCCTCGGGAAGCTGCAGAATGCAGGCATTGATCCCACTAACTCTCGCATGCTAAGCAAGCACTCTACCATTTGAACTAATTACCCACGTTGCATGCTGCATTAGCCACGACTGAATATTGGTAAGTCCACCTGCTTCTGAGTGGGGACGCTTGTTTACCAGCCTAACGCGCGCTGTAGCTCATTCTTCAAAATTGAATGACTCTTGACAAGAAAACAAGGCGGACTATTGACACGTGAATGACGTAGCCTGTATTGGTACAACGGTCACAATGGCTTATCACAATAAGGCAAACCACGTAGAGCTGTGCAATGTATTTCCATTCTACTTTCATGCTGCCAAATACACATTGGAGTGGATACAAGGAAATCTTATCAATGTCCGCCTGAGGCCGGCAACCCTGTGGGCACAGACTGAGCCTTGTGGGCCAGGAAAGAGGATTTGCGTGGCCGGTTAGCTCAGTTGGTTAGAGCATGGTGCTAATAACGCCAAGGTCGCGGGTTCGATCCCCGTACGGGCCAGTCTCTTCATTTCTCAAAGACGTTGCCAGAGGACATCTTTGGAAATGCCCTGCCTGCTCGCGCAGCAAAGCGGGTTTTGCTTTTCTGCGAAGAAGACCTCGGCGCAGCTTGGCTCACAGCAGGAGCGAAAGCTGCGTCCTTAGGTCGTCTGGCAGCGCAATCGACATCAAAAGGTGCTGCCACCTTCTTCTGCAGCTTCTGAGTGGGAGCGCTTGCTTACCAGCCTTACCACCTACTGCTCACTGCTCATTTTTCAAAATTGAATGACTCTTGACACGCTGGCGCTGACAGGAGGAAATCTTGTCACAGCCCGCCGTAGGCCGGCAACCATGCTGGCCCTCAACCGACCCTAGTCAGACCTAGCGGGCCAGGATAGAGGAGAATGGAGTCTGGAGCCGCAACTGAATACTATTGGTAAGTCCACCTGCTTCTGCTGCTTCTGAGTGGGAGCGCTTGCTTACCAGCCTTGTCACCTACTGCTCACTGTAGCTCATTTTTCAAAATTGAATGACTCTTGACAGGAAGACAAGGTGGTCTACACAGGTTTTCAGAATCAACACATGAACATAATACGTGTTCATGGCCTGTATTGCTACAATGGACAAAGTGGCTGATTACAGTAAGGTAAGCCACGTCGAGTTGTGCTATATATTTCAGCTCTACTTTCACAAAGTTCAGTATTCCATGCTTAAAAAGACACGCTGGCGCTGACAGGAGGAAATCTGGTCACAGCCCGTCGTAGGCCGGCAACCCTGCTGGCCCTCGACCGAGCCTAGTCAGACCTTGTGGGCCAGGACAGAGGAGAAGGGAGGCTGGAGCCGCAACTGAATACTATTGGTAAGTCCACCTGCTTCTGCTGCTTTTGAGTTAACAGCTGAACGCGCTAACCGATTGCGCCACAGAGACCTCGGCAGGGCCAGGTGCTCTCGCTATTGGTGCGGGCATTCATGACTTCGGAAGAGTTCGTCACACATGCATTCGCACGCCGCATGCTTGCCGCAGCGCATTCCTTCTTGCGAAGCCCGGCTAGCTCAGTCGGTAGAGCATGAGACTCTTAATCTCAGGGTCGTGGGTTCGAGCCCCACGTTGGGCGTTGGATTTTCACTGGCACCAGATAAAAAAACAAACATTCCTGCAGCAGCAACTGCTTGCTGAAGAGAAAAAACAGGCCAAGAACAGCCAAGAAGCCACCATCTGCACTTCATTGGTATGGCCTTGGGAAGCTGCAGAATGCAGGCATTGATCCCACTAACTCTCGCATGCTAAGCAAGCACTCTACCATTTGAACTAATTACCCACGTTGCATGCTGCATTAGCCGCGACTGAATATTGGTAAGTCCACCTGCTTCTGAGTGGGGACGCTTGTTTACCATTCTAACGCGCGCTGTAGCTCATTCTTCAAAATTGAATGACTTTTGACAAGAAGACAAGGCGTACTATTGACACGTGAATGACGTAGCCTGTATTGGTACAATGGTCACAACGGCTTATCACAATAAGGCAAACCACGTAGAGCTGGAGCTTTGCTCACAGCAGGAGCGAAAGCTGCGTCTGGCAGCGCAATGGACATCGTTCAAAAGGTGCTCGTCCCTGGGTTGGCTCGAACCACCAACCTAGTCAGACCTTGCGGGCCAGGATAGAGGAGAAGGGAGCCAGAACTGAATACTATTGGTAAGTCCACCTGCTTCTGCTGCTTCTGAGTGGGAGCGCTTGCTAAGCGAGCGCTCTACCATTTGAGCTAATTCCCCACTGTGCATGCAACGTTAGCCGCGACTGAATATTGGTAAGTCCACCTGCTTCTGCAGCTTCTGAGTGGGAGCGCTTGCTTACCAGCCTTACCACCTACTGCTCACTGCTCATTTTTCAAAATTGAATGACTCTTGACACGCTGGCGCTGACAGGAGGAAATCTTGTCACAGCCCACCGTAGGCCGGCAACCATGCTGGCCCTCGACCGACCCTAGTCAGACCTTGCGGGCCAGGATAGAGGAGAAGGGAGTCTGGAGCCGCAACTGAATACTATTGGTAAGTCCACCTGCTTCTGCTGCTTCTGAGTGGGAGCGCTTGCTTACAAGCCTTGTCACCTACTGCTCACTGTAGCTCATTTTTCAAAATTGAATGACTCTTGACAGGAAGACAAGGTGGTCTACACAGGTTTTCAGAATCAACACATGAACATAATACGTGTTCATGGCCTGTATTGCTACAATGGACAAAGTGGCTGATTACAGTAAGGTAAGCCACGTCGAGTTGTGCTATATATTTCAGCTCTACTTTCACAAAGTTCAGTATTCCATGCTTAAAAAGACACGCTGGCGCTGACAGGAGGAAATCTGGTCACAGCCCGCCGTAGGCCGGCAACCATGCTGGCCCTCGACCGACCCTAGTCAGACCTTGCGGGCCAGGATAGAGGAGAAGGGAGCCAGAACTGAATACTATTGGTAAGTCCACCTGCTTCTGCTGCTTCTGAGTGGGAGCGCTTGCTTACCAGCCTTGTCACCTACTGCTCACTGTAGCTCATTTTTCAAAATTGAATGACTCTTGACAGGAAGACAAGGTGGTCTACACAGGTCTTGCTTTTCTGCGAAGAAGGCCTCGGCGCAGCTTGGAGCAAAAGCTGCGCCCTTAGGTCGTCTGGCAGCGCAATGGACATCGCTCAATAGGTGCTCGTCCCTGGGTGGGCTCGAACCACCAACCTTTCGGTTAACAGCCAAACGCGCTAACCGATTGTGCCACAGAGACCTTTGGAGGCCCCAGAAAATCAGACACAAAACGGCCAAGCAGCTGCCATCTGGGAAGGAAAGGAAGTGAAAACAAAAGTTATGGTCTTGGGAAGTCCACTGCACTGGAGAATGCACGCATCAATCCAGCTACCTCTTGCATGCTAAGCGAGCGCTCTACTATTTGAGCTAATTCCCCACTCTGCGTGACACATTAGCCGCGACTGAATATTGGTAAGTCCACCTGCTTCTGCAGCTTCTGAGTGGGAGTGCTTGCTTACCAGCCTTACCACCTACTGCTCACTGCTCATTTTTCAAAATTGAATGACTCTTGACACGCTGGCGCTGACAGGAGGAAATCTGGTCACAGCCCACCTGCGTCTGCTGCTTCTGAGTTAACAGCTGAACGCGCTAACCGATTGCGCCACAGAGACCTCGGCAGGATCAGGTGCTCTCGCTATTGGTGCGGGCATTCATGACTTCGGAAGAGTTCGTCACACATGCGTCGCCGCATGCTTGCCGCAGCGCATTCCTTCTTGCGAAGCCTGGCTAGCTCAGTCGGAAGAGTATGAGACTCTTAATCTCAGGGTCGTGGGTTCGAGCCCCACGTTGGGTTTTCACTGGCACCAGATAAAAAAACAAACATTCCTGCAGCAGAAACTCCTTGCTGAAGAGAAAAAACAGGCATGAAACAGCCAAGAAGCCACCATCTGCACTTCATTGGTATGGCCTCGGGAAGCTGCAGAATGCAGGCATTGATCCCACTAACTCTCGCATGCTAAGCAAGCACTCTACCATTTGAACTAATTACCCACGTTGCATGCTGCATTAGCCACGACTGAATATTGGTAAGTCCACCTGCTTCTGAGTGGGGACGCTTGTTTACCAGCCTAACGCGCGCTGTAGCTCATTCTTCAAAATTGAATGACTCTTGACAAGAAAACAAGGCGGACTATTGACACGTGAATGACGTAGCCTGTATTGGTACAACGGTCACAATGGCTTATCACAATAAGGCAAACCACGTAGAGCTGTGCAATGTATTTCCATTCTACTTTCATGCTGCCAAATACACATTGGAGTGGATACAAGGAAATCTTATCAATGTCCGCCTGAGGCCGGCAACCCTGTGGGCACAGACTGAGCCTTGTGGGCCAGGAAAGAGGATTTGCGTGGCCGGTTAGCTCAGTTGGTTAGAGCATGGTGCTAATAATGCCAAGGTCGCGGGTTCGATCCCCGTACGGGCCAGTCTCTTCATTTCTCAAAGACGTTGCCAGAGGACATCTTTGGAAATGCCCTGCCTGCTCGCGCAGCAAAGCGGGTTTTGCTTTTCTGCGAAGAAGACCTCGGCGCAGCTTGGCTCACAGCAGGAGCGGAAGCTGCGTGCTTGGGTCGTCTGGCAGCGACTGAATCAAAAGGTGCTGCCACCTGCTTCTGCAGCTTCTGAGTGGGAGCGCTTGCTTACCAGCCTTACCACCTACTGCTCACTGCTCATTTTTCAAAATTGAATGACTCTTGACACGCTGGCGCTGACAGGAGGAAATCTTGTCACAGCCCACCGTAGGCCGGCAACCATGCTGGCCCTCGACCGACCCTAGTCAGACCTTGCGGGCCAGGATAGAGGAGAAGGGAGCCAGAACTGAATACTATTGGTAAGTCCACCTGCTTCTGCTGCTTCTGAGTGGGAGCGCTTGCTTACCAGCCTTGTCACCTACTGCTCACTGTAGCTCATTTTTCAAAATTGAATGACTCTTGACAGGAAGACAAGGTGGTCTACACAGGTTTTCAGAATCAACACATGAACATAATACGTGTTCATGGCCTGTATTGCTACAATGGACAAAGTGGCTGATTACAGTAAGGTAAGCCACGTCGAGTTGTGCTATATATTTCAGCTCTACTTTCACAAAGTTCAGTATTCCATGCTTAAAAAGACACGCTGGCGCTGACAGGAGGAAATCTGGTCACAGCCCGTCGTAGGCCGGCAACCCTGCTGGCCCTCGACCGAGCCTAGTCAGACCTTGTGGGCCAGGACAGAGGAGAAGGGAGGCTGGAGCCGCAACTGAATACTATTGGTAAGTCCACCTGCTTCTGCTGCTTTTGAGTTAACAGCTGAACGCGCTAACCGATTGCGCCACAGAGACCTCGGCAGGGCCAGGTGCTCTCGCTATTGGTGCGGGCATTCATGACTTCGGAAGAGTTCGTCACACATGCATTCGCACGCCGCATGCTTGCCGCAGCGCATTCCTTCTTGCGAAGCCCGGCTAGCTCAGTCGGTAGAGCATGAGACTCTTAATCTCAGGGTCGTGGGTTCGAGCCCCACGTTGGGCGTTGGATTTTCACTGGCACCAGATAAAAAAACAAACATTCCTGCAGCAGCAACCGCTTGCTGAAGAGAAAAAACAGGCATGAAACAGCCAAGAAGCCACCATCTGCACTTCATTGGTATGGCCTTGGGAAGCTGCAGAATGCAGGCATTGATCCCACTAACTCTGGCATGCTAAGCAAGCACTCTACCATTTGAACTAATTACCCACGTTGCATGCTGCATTAGCCGCGACTGAATATTGGTAAGTCCACCTGCTTCTGAGTGGGGACGCTTGTTTACCATTCTAACGCGCGCTGTAGCTCATTCTTCAAAATTGAATGACTTTTGACAAGAAGACAAGGCGTACTATTGACACGTGAATGACGTAGCCTGTATTGGTACAATGGTCACAACGGCTTATCACAATAAGGCAAACCACGTAGAGCTGGAGCTTTGCTCACAGCAGGAGCGAAAGCTGCGTCCTTAGGTCGTCTGGCAGCGCAATGGACATCGTTCAAAAGGTGCTCGTCCCTGGGTTGGCTCGAACCACCAACCTTTCGGTTAACACCTCGGTAGGCCCCAGAAATCAGATATGAAAGGAGCCAGAACTGAATACTATTGGTAAGTCCACCTGCTTCTGCTGCTTCTGAGTGAGCTCGCTGCTAGCACTCTACCATTTGAGCTAATTCCCCACTGTGCATGCAACGTTAGCCGCGACTGAATATTGGTAAGTCCACCTGCTTCTGCAGCTTCTGAGTGGGAGCGCTTGCTTACCAGCCTTACCACCTACTGCTCACTGCTCATTTTTCAAAATTGAATGACTCTTGACACGCTGGCGCTGACAGCACACCGTACCGTCACAGCCCACCGTAGGCCGGCAACCATGCTGGCCCTCGACCGACCCTAGTCAGACCTTGCGGGCCAGGATAGAGGAGAAGGGAGTCTGGAGCCGCAACTGAATACTATTGGTAAGTCCACCTGCTTCTGCTGCTTCTGAGTGGGAGCGCTTGCTTACAAGCCTTGTCACCTACTGCTCACTGTAGCTCATTTTTCAAAATTGAATGACTCTTGACAGGAAGACAAGGTGGTCTACACAGGTTTTCAGAATCAACACATGAACATAATACGTGTTCATGGCCTGTATTGCTACAATGGACAAAGTGGCTGATTACAGTAAGGTAAGCCACGTCGAGTTGTGCTATATATTTCAGCTCTACTTTCACAAAGTTCAGTATTCCATGCTTAAAAAGACACGCTGGCGCTGACAGGAGGAAATCTGGTCACAGCCCGTCGTAGGCCGGCAACCCTGCTGGCCCTCGACCGAGCCTAGTCAGACCTTGTGGGCCAGGACAGAGGAGAAGGGAGGCTGGAGCCGCAACTGAATACTATTGGTAAGTCCACCTGCTTCTGCTGCTTCTGAGTTAACAGGGAGCGCTGCTTACCAGCCTTGCACCTACTGCTCACTGTAGCTCATTTTCTCAAAATTGAATGACTCTTGAGCATAAAGACAAGGTGGTCACATATTAGAATCAACATGAACATAATACGTGTTCATGGCCTGTATTGAGCAATGGACAAAGTGGCTGATTACAGGTAAGTCACGTCGAGTTGTGCTATATATTTCAGCTCTACTTTCACAAAGTTCAGTATTCCATGCTTAAAAAGACACGCTGGCGCTGACAGGAGGAAATCTGGTCACAGCCCGCCGTAGGCCGGCAACCATGCTGGCCCTCGACCGACCCTAGTCAGACCTTGCGGGCCAGGATAGAGGAGAAGGGAGCCAGAACTGAATACTATTGGTAAGTCCACCTGCTTCTGCTGCTTCTGAGTGGGAGCGCTTGCTTACCAGCCTTGTCACCTACTGCTCACTGTAGCTCATTTTTCAAAATTGAATGACTCTTGACAGGAAGACAAGGTGGTCTACACAGGTTTTCAGAATCAACACATGAACATAATACGTGTTCATGGCCTGTATTGCTACAATGGACAAAGTGGCTGATTACAGTAAGGTAAGCCACGTCGAGTTGTGCTATATATTTCAGCTCTACTTTCACAAAGTTCAGTATTCCATGCTTAAAAAGACACGCTGGCGCTGACAGGAGGAAATCTGGTCACAGCCCGTCGTAGGCCGGCAACCCTGCTGGCCCTCGACCGAGCCTAGTCAGACCTTGTGGGCCAGGACAGAGGAGAAGGGAGGCTGGAGCCGCAACTGAATACTATTGGTAAGTCCACCTGCTTCTGCTGCTTTTGAGTTAACAGCTGAACGCGCTAACCGATTGCGCCACAGAGACCTCGGCAGGGCCAGGTGCTCTCGCTATTGGTGCGGGCATTCATGACTTCGGAAGAGTTCGTCACACATGCATTCGCACGCCGCATGCTTGCCGCAGCGCATTCCTTCTTGCGTAGCCCGGCTAGCTCAGTCGGTAGAGCATGAGACTCTTAATCTCAGGGTCGTGGGTTCGAGCCCCACGTTGGGCGTTGGATTTTCACTGGCACCAGATAAAAAAACAAACATTCCTGCAGCAGCAACCGCTTGCTGAAGAGAAAAAACAGGCATGAAACAGCCAAGAAGCCACCATCTGCACTTCATTGGTATGGCCTTGGGAAGCTGCAGAATGCAGGCATTGATCCCACTAACTCTGGCATGCTAAGCAAGCACTCTACCATTTGAACTAATTACCCACGTTGCATGCTGCATTAGCCGCGACTGAATATTGGTAAGTCCACCTGCTTCTGAGTGGGGACGCTTGTTTACCATTCTAACGCGCGCTGTAGCTCATTCTTCAAAATTGAATGACTTTTGACAAGAAGACAAGGCGTACTATTGACACGTGAATGACGTAGCCTGTATTGGTACAATGGTCACAACGGCTTATCACAATAAGGCAAACCACGTAGAGCTGGAGCTTTGCTCACAGCAGGAGCGAAAGCTGCGTCCTTAGGTCGTCTGGCAGCGCAATGGACATCGTTCAAAAGGTGCTCGTCCCTGGGTTGGCTCGAACCACCAACCTTTCGGTTAACACCTCGGTAGGCCCCAGAAATCAGATATGAAACGGCCAATCAGCTGCCATCTGGGAATGAAAGGAAGTGAAAACAAAAGGTCGTTGGTATGGTCTTGGGAAGTCCACTGCACTGGAGAATGCGGGCATCGATCCCGCTACCTCTCGCATGCTAAGCGAGCGCTCTACCATTTGAGCTAATTCCCCACTGTGCATGCAACGTTAGCCGCGACTGAATATTGGTAAGTCCACCTGCTTCTGCAGCTTCTGAGTGGGAGCGCTTGCTTACCAGCCTTACCACCTACTGCTCACTGCTCATTTTTCAAAATTGAATGACTCTTGACACGCTGGCGCTGACAGGAGGAAATCTTGTCACAGCCCACCGTAGGCCGGCAACCATGCTGGCCCTCGACCGACCCTAGTCAGACCTTGCGGGCCAGGATAGAGGAGAAGGGAGTCTGGAGCCGCAACTGAATACTATTGGTAAGTCCACCTGCTTCTGCTGCTTCTGAGTGGGAGCGCTTGCTTACCAGCCTTGTCACCTACTGCTCACTGTAGCTCATTTTTCAAAATTGAATGACTCTTGACAGGAAGACAAGGTGGTCTACACAGGTTTTCAGAATCAACACATGAACATAATACGTGTTCATGGCCTGTATTGCTACAATGGACAAAGTGGCTGATTACAGTAAGGTAAGCCACGTCGAGTTGTGCTATATATTTCAGCTCTATATTCACAAAGTTCAGTATTCCATGCTTAAAAAGACACACTGGCGCTGACAGGAGGAAATCTGGTCACAGCCCGTCGAGGCGGCAACCCTGCTGGCCCTCGACCGAGCCTAGTCAGACCTTGTGGGCCAGGACAGAGGAGAAGGGAGGCTGGAGCCGCAACTGAATACTATTGGTAA